>JAGGAW010025840.1:0-18600 GCA_017657375.1 Termitomyces sp. T27 | reverse complement strand
GTTGGAAGGCTTATTTCTTGACTTGGAATTTGGTGGTACCTATGATATGTCTTCATGATCTCAATTCCTTGACTCCATATAGCTGCATCTCATGGACTATTACTTGTTTGATTCTGTACATCTTCGAAGAACGATATGGACCACAAATTTGTGTGTTGTATTGATGTGTAATAGTATCATATTAAATAGTATTTGTTCTTTGTCATCGCAAGAGAGCCTAAGAGAGCAGAGTTTGACGATTGCTTGGATCAGGTAAGAGGTACTATACGTCATCAGACAGAGTCCTTGGGTAAGTAAAGGTACTTACTATATACCTCTTGCTCAAGCTCCGACAGTTCGTGCACGCTTGCCAGTCATTCAGAATTCCCAGAATAGCGACTACAGCGAGACGGATCCGATACAATCAATGATCACAGTGAAACGCATGGATGTGTTGCAACGATATGCAGAATGCGACGTCGGCACACGAGGACCACAGATCTTGCGTACGAATCGGGAAATCTACAGACCGAGAAGACCCTTGTCAATTATCAATTTCTGTGACCGTTCACCGAGCGCCTGGCCACCACGGCTCCTAGCAGATCAAGAGCCAGGATGTCGAATCAAAACATGAGTGTTGACATTCTGTCAACGAACTTTCCAGCAGGCGGGCGATTATATGTATCATTTCAGATAATAACAGTTAAGGAGTAAAACAGACAGAATAGAAAAATGTATACATCCAAGCATGGTTGTTCAAGTTGAAGGTTGGTTGAGCGGCTGGTGTCACGTTTGAAGAAAACAGTGATCAAAGAGTACCGGTAACTTCAAGGTAACTTCCCAAGATAGATACTCCTTCCCATTCTTTCCCATAGATATAGGCCTGTTCAGAAAGTCTAAGCACAGACTGGACATTAGTTGGGCGAGGACAGGCGAGGACGGTAGAACACCTGAGAGGTTGTTTACTTTTGATGATTTCGATGGGGCGTGACGGTAGTTTCTGGATTATACCGTTACGCCTCAACCCTTCCTGTCTTACGGCCACCCTCTCCTTTTAGCAACGCAATTTTGGTTCATGTCAAGCCGAAGCTATGACAGCTATTCACAAGAGAAGCGAGTCTCAAAGCATCGGGTTACTGAAGAGGACCTATTTGAGTGCGTACACCATTTCTCTCTTCCCTCGAGTCCTCTCATTACTTGATTTCAGATATGTTCTTCGTGTAGCGTGAGTGCCACACGTATATGCGAGGTGTTACTCCTCTGATGGATTGATCAGTATCCTTGGCTATCTCCTCCTGCCCAAGACGGTCGATACGACGCCGAAGATTTCAACAACAGAGGTTCGAGATCGGGAACACTCCTCTCGACTTTCAGCCCTGTCAAATTTCTCAATCAGTGACATGTTCAGAGATGTTAGAGATGGATCAAAGAGCGTCAAGTTTCCAGAGAAGCTGCTCAAGGTGCTGGAGCTCAAGTTGCAGAATATCTCGATGGGAAAGGACCCCGGGTGCGTGATTGAAGCTACGATATACACGAATACGGGACTCAGATGTCAAAAGTTACTCCGATCAACTTCTACGAAGGACGATGGCCAAATTTTATAACCAGTTCATGAACGACAGCTTTAAACGTCAAATGAAGGAAAACAGGAAGATTGAGGAGCTAATCTTGTTGTTTGCCACTCATGCTACAACGGTTCTCAAGAAGGAGCCTTCCCTCAGTGGAGATGGCTGGAAAATTGAGCTCAATAATCACATAGCACAGTTCGTGAAGATGCTCCGTGAATGTCTACGGAACGTTCATCATGTATCTCCGGAGCTTCTGTCTCGTCTCGACACATACACCGCAAAACTAGCGCCATCAACACAAGCTTACAGTGATTCAGGTTATGACTCTACTTCTCCTTCGCGTGATCGTGACTCCACTGCCGTCACTGCTATGAGCACAAACATTGCGGATATGTCCCTAGTACGAACTGTTGCCCGTCTATTCAAATTGCCTGAGCCAGCCGTACAAAAAGAAGTCGACCAAATGCTGGGGAAAATCGTCACAGAAAAGGCGAGAATTTCTGTATAGCACGTCATGCATGGTAACTCACTTTTGATCGTATGCCCAGGCGGCGATGAACGATCTCAAGGCAAGACAGCTATACCTTGGTGTGCTCAACAGCTGATTCAACCCAACAGACATGCTTGAAGAATATCAAGGCCGGCGCACCATTTCCTGGACGACGAGAAGACTTCGATAGCGAGACCGCGTGGAATCACTGGAAAACCCTCGAAACCACACATCTACAACAATTAATGGTCATCATGGTTCAATTCAACCCAGAACTAGCCAAATCAACACCATCGGAAGTAGCACCATCCTATCCCACGCCAAACGCGCGATCAGGATCACACTATTCTATGGACTCTCCTGGAGGTGCGACCACCCGCCATGCCTCGATTTCCAGTCGACGATCTTTATACGTCGACCAAGCAAATGGCGATGGTGAAGAGGATCTTCCCGTCGGTCATCACTTCACCTTCATACCCCCTAATCCTCGCAAATACTACCGGCGATTACTCGAATCCTGTCTTGTTGCGGACCTAGAGATTATGATGAGCCCTGAAGTAGACGACAACGATGAAGTCTCTCTTGGGATTTTATCACCTCCACATATTGAGCTCATCAACGAATGCGCATTACGATGGCGAATAGGCCACTCTTACCGAGTCACTTGTTTTTTGGAGTTGGTGAAAGAGTTTTACGAACGAAACGACGTACCCCTTGAATGTATACCAGAAGCACTTTCGAACGTTATGAAAATAATGCAGGAGACAGAGGTGGAGAATTGGCCGGTCCAGGACGTAAGTCCTGAATCCATTCTAGTCACGGTTTTGCCTGGTTGATTAATTTTAATAGTCTGAATACCTCTGTGGTATATATGCATCTCTCTTTAATATTTTCCTCTCTTCCCTTTATCACGCCATGGACGCACTGCCTAACCTCAAACCTTCCGAAATCGAACCGTATCTTGCTATCTTGGAACAAGTTCGAGATAGCGGCCTGCTCGAGAGGTACCACGTCGACATTAGTGCACGGCTCTTGGATGTTCAACAACGGGTACGAGAAGTATCTGCGCATTTCTACGAGTTCAAAGTGCAGGAGCTGCAGAAGGCACCTGGTGTCAATCGTGCGCTACCTTTATTGCTCATGACTGACGAACTCGAGAAATCAGCGAAACTCCTCGATAAAAGATTCCCCGAACCACTTTTAGGGTACGAATCGTTATCTCCTCATCGCTGCCCTTTTTCAGTGTCGTTCTTCGCAGCCAACTTGATCTTGTATCACTTCTGATCGAAATTACCGTTCCACATTTTGTCGTAGATCTACAAAACTCTCAGAGGCGTCTCTTTGAATCATCTATGAATGGCCCGACACCAGATGTCCCTATCCAAGATGTCTTCGCCCTCTACCGTCGATCAAGGACTCTGCTCGGCATGTATGCTGCTTTTGTGCCACAGTACGTCCCCATAAGTTTCTTCTCTGAGTTCAATAGTAAGTTGGCATACAGAGGGGAAATAACATTCAACATCACCGGCTTTTTTGAGCCTTACGTCCGGCAATGGCTCATAAATACAGACAGCAAGACAGAACAATGGGTACAAGCTGTAAGCATCATTCTATGCTATGTTTGACTAAAAGCTCAGAAAGCTGTTCAAGGCTATTGCTGCAGACAAGGTACTCAAAATGTCTTTCCATACAAACGCTTTTTTGACAACTTTCAATCCTTGACAGTTCGAAGCTGAAGGTTCTGAAGGGCACAGTTCCTCGATTGTTGATCTTTTCGACTCCCTTCGAAGTCCCATCAACTTCTTGCAGGATTTGGAGTGGGAGGATGAGTATCAGAACGCGCGGTTTTTCACAGCTCTATCTAAGGTAATTTGTGCACTTGATATCGTGTTCATACGCCATCCTTGACCCTTGTCCTTTAGACCCTCTCCAAAACTGTCGAGCAGTATTGCCGAAGTATCGAGTCCATGTTTATGGCTGAGATGTTTCCGAGGCCGACAGACTACATTCAGCCGCAAAAGTCATCAGCATGGCTTGAAAAAGCTAAGCAGCTTGCGGCAACAGGCGAGAAGCGAGTTGAACCCTTCAACTTCCACTTCCAGTCATGTGTCAAGCTTAATAACGTCGAGGCAGCGCGGAAACTGCTCGACAACATGTATACACAGATGGAGGCAGACAAGATAGCTGATGCAGTGGCGAAACATGCACCACCGGCACCAGAGAAAGTGGAACGCGATAAGTTCTTGTTCACGGTGAAGATCGTGATTGCCGAAGGCCTCGTTCCTCTGGATAGTAGCCCGTCGGCGAAGTTGGATACTTTTGTCACGCTCAGTGATCCTGATGGTAATCGCCTTGCGAAGACAAGGACGATCTACGAGACACTGAATCCACGATGTATGTTCTTGTTTTTTGGACCTTGTGTTTCTAAGTTAAGTGAACCCTGACGATGACACAGGGGAAGAATCTTTTGATATATCCGTGGAGAAGGAATTGTGGTTGATGGTCAGCGTGCGTGACCGAGCTCTGGTGGGCAAACACGACACCGTTGGGCGGGCATACCTCTGCCTCGACCCAAGACGGTTTGGCGATTTCCTGGCGCACGAACTCTGGATGAACCTCGAGCCACACGGCCGGGTGTCAATTCGCGTGAGCATGGAGGGTGAGAAGGACGACATCCAGTTTTTTTTCGGGCGGGCTTTCCGTTCGCTTAAGCGAGCTGAGGGGGACATGCTTCGAATTTTCATTGATAAGGTATTCTCTTTTCTATCTAACTACATATTGATAATGTGACAAAATCACTCACATGATCAAATGAGATGTCACCCTTTGTCCGACAATGCCTTTCACGTAGCGTTGTCAAGAGCCTCTTGAAACCAGGAAACTCGGCGTTGGACTATAACAAGGCCCTTGACAACATGACGGCATTCTATCGCTCTGCCATCGGGACAGCTAACAACGAGGTCCAGATCCCACTACCACAGAACGAGAAACCACGTGTACGGCCTGAGGAGCTGACGGATGTGGAGATCGAGCAGGCCATAGTCCCGTTATTCGACTACCTTGAAGCCAATCTCCAGACGTTGAACACATATCTGAGCGATTCTGCGAAGGAGATGGTGATGACGCGTGTCTGGAAGGAGATCCTGACAGTTTTGGAGGGACTACTGATTCCACCTCTGTCCGATATCTCGAGTGACATGAAGCCGATGACTGAAAAGGAAGTCGATATCGTGTTCAAGTGGCTCAAAGTATGGTGCCTTAGCCACTTTTTTACATGCAACACTCATTCTTCTTAGTTCTTAAGGGATTACTTCTATGCAGGAGGTGAAGGACCAGTGCCTTTAGAGGTTCTGCAGAACCAGAAGTATCGCGACGTTCTCTCTGTACGATTGTACTACGATTGGCACACGTGAGTAAATCTTGTTACCATGGATCTGAGGCATGCCTGACTTTTCTCTCAGGGATGATCTTATGGAAGAGTGTGTACGTATGATGCAGCAGGGTCTGCGGTCCTCCGGGACGATAAAGAAGCGTGCAAAGAGCGTTTACTCGCAGAGGAATCTCGGTACCATCAAAGAACGTAAGAAAGAGAAGCGACAGGAAAAAGAGGTCACGAGTGAGGAGACCATTTTGAGGATTCTTCGTATGCGGTAGGTCCCTTGAGCTGTCTTCGATATCGTCTCAATATAATGATCGACGTTCTCAGACCCGGCACGTCAGAGTTCATTGCGCAGCAAATACAGATTATGAATGCCATGCAGGCAGAACAGGAGAAACGCGCTAGAGAGCTTGAGCAGCGCAAGCTGAAGCGACCGATGAATCGGCCTGCAAGCCAAATACCACTACTTCCTCCACTACCTGACTCATAATATTCGTAATGTCTGTATTTCTGTCCTCATCCATTACCCTCGTGCTTTCTTAAGATACCTCCTGATACCTTTCTTACGATATATTCTAGCACATTACTGTTTATACGCCCAGTCTATGAACTGTCTGGACTTATGGGAAAAGGGACATTGTATTCTGAATTTGTTGTCGCACACATCGTATTTTATGCCGTCCATGCCATCACAGCGATCATAAGACAGTCTGAGTTACAAAGCAACCCTTTGTACTGATAGAAGCGATAGAAGCTTGCTAGTTCAATAGCGGTCATGACAACAGCTTATAAGGAGCAGACATCTAGGCAGCTGTCCCACGCTCTTTGACAATAGTCACGTCCATTCGTCGGGTCGCTATGTCGACCTAAGTACATACTGAAATCAAGTCAGATATCTTGTGCATTGGTCGTGTATGCGGTTGGGACGCGATCACGTGATTGAGAAAGAACAATGAACCTTTCTGACCAAGAACAATGTTCAGAACAATGACAATTGAAAAAGCCCGAACTCTGGGCTGCATCGGCCAAGCCCCGTGGTCCTACATAAGTAAGGCATGAATGGAAAATGACTCTAAGTATATTCTCCCGTTTGATCTACAGGGTTCTCGAGCTGCCTACCTCTCTTTTCTCTTGACGTTCCTTCATATCCGGGTGCTGGTGCATCTAGTAGTTTGTTTCGCGCCTGGTTGCTCCCATCTTCACCCCTGGACACGATTTTTCAGTGCTTCGTCAGACTTATTCAATGTTACCTCCTCGTGCTTGTGAGTACTAGTACCAGTACTTTTGGTTTACTTGTAATCAACCTTAGCTAGACACGTTCATCGGTCTCAACGGTGTCCGCATCCTGAGCATTATCGCGCTCACTCTTGTCTTTGCCAGCAATATTGTAACTCTTGTTCAAGATATTGAAGCGGTCAATCGTTTCGTTACTGCTGACAAGTCGGGTTCCAATTCCACTGTGACATCCTCCAATGGTAACAATTCGACGATTGACATGTCGAACATGGATTATATTATGTATGACCTCTGTTAATAACTTCAAATCTTCCCTATTTCTTATCTGTGTTTTTTGAAGTGGAAGCACAGTGCCCAATCAGCCTGCTGGTGTTTTTTGGGCTGTTCTCAACAGGCTGCTGATCATCGGCCAGAGTGTCTTGCTCATCATGTCAGAATTCGGGTGGCCATCACGTTTCTTTGACCATTATTTCCCTGTACTGGGCAAGGATTTCGGCCTCGGAGCTCTTGGCGTTATGCAATGCTTGTAAGCTTTTCCCTTTCCTGTGTCCTACCGTTCTCGACGAGCTTGGACCTCACAGGATCGGTGCTGCTATTCTCTCACATCATGTTGATACCTTCACGCTCGTCGCTGCCTTCTTCCTCTTTTCAATCGGTTGTCTCAATATCCTAGTTGGGTTAATCTGGCGGGGATCTGCCAGGGCCAAGCGTTCTTTGACCTCGTGGCGTGAACAAGCTAAGAGCGCTCTACCAACACACGTTGCTGGCGTTGACGTACGCCCTGCGATGTCGACCGCGACCTCTGCTGCGACATCGGTTGTTTCGAGCATGTTCACTGGAAACGATCATGGGTCGCAGACCAGTTCTTCGAAGGCTGGTTTTGGTTTCGGAAGACAAGGTGAAAAGGCTGCGGGGCTGAACGGTGGGTAAAAAATGGTGTCTATTTCATTCCACTAATCACTAACGATCTTTTAGGATACCTCATCTCCAAGCCGATCGAAACCTTGCCACGTTATGTCGCCAAACCTATGCCCACAGGTAGTACCGATGCAACTGCTGTCTAAAGGTCTTCACCACCCCTTTTTAAGACGGCATTCCTTTCTTTTGTTACAGGATCAGGATTACATATGAACACAGGCTACTTGTACACAAGCGCGGCAAGCTCGCGCGAATTTGATGACCCACATACCACCCACGGATGAACTTGCCTTTGTGGATAGCCACTTGGCATCGACAGCCCCATCATTTGTAGTATTATGCAGTGCATCTCCTAGTACTTAAGAGTATAATTAACACTTGTACACAACTTATACATCGAATGTCAAAAATGCTGTATACATGAAACGTACTTATTAAGTGGCAGTGCCGTCGGAGTTCAACGTGCCAGTTACGATTTAGAAGGCTCAAGAGCCTTCAAAAGCCTTGTTGGAGAGGTCATTAACTTCCGGACCCTCCGCAGCGCTAATCCAGGTTCAGAGCTGTTTTTCGACATGATATTGTCTACTGATGATGGATCTGTCCTGTGAGTTCTCTCGGCGTACCATATCTGAGTAATGGGATCTTGAATGTCTTTTCGAGCCTTCCTTAACACAGACGATGCATACTTATTGACCTTGACCTTCCTTTTTACAGGCTCGGTATGTCAACCTAGAATTGTTGCTCTATTACCTCAACTCATGGTTGGTGAACAATGATAATACTATCAGGCGTTCTAGTCTTTGCAAATCTTTGGTGAGTTACTGAAGGCTTACAGATTCAATATATAAGCGCTTATCTTGAAATACCCTCTCAGCTACGCCGTCCTCTGCATATTTGTCATGCTTGACAGTCCGCAACCAGCACGCAACCCCATCATCCACAATCACGCAAGAGTGGAGTATGATGCAATCTGTGCAGGAATCCTTATGGGTTCAGGTATTATCAACTACGCAATCGCGGGCTTCCGCGAACACATTACCCACGAGGATATGGTGACCACAATATGCTTCATCCTGGCGGGTAACCTAAACTTTGGGACGGCGTATATATTCTTGAAAGCGAAGTTGATTGAGGGCTTACATCCCGGATGCACGTGTGGAATGGATGAGAAGGTTAGCTTTGATTACGATGTGGAGAAGATGGGGGGACGATCGTGGATGGAAAAGAATGATGGAGTGCATAAGGTAAAGGGATGAACTGTGAGTTAACGACATCTGCACCTCAGCTGCGTTAACATCTGTTTTTTCCCAGTTCTCTAATATGCAATCATTTGGATGTTAGGCTACCTCGGATTGCCTCCCCTGCGTCGGATGCATGGCCTTCACCTTTTTGTACCATTGCTCTCGCTTCTTGACTGTGACTATTGCTGTTCTCAATGTATATTATATGATGACTGTTCTGCTGTTTTGCAAGGAGTTATCTGTCCTTGATGGCACCACGCGTAAGCAAGCTAAGCTCGTTCGAGTAAAAGATGAAATGGATCTACAGGCTTAGAAACAACTCATTTGTTCACTACTGACTCAGACTATTGAATGCGACGAACGAATCCATGGTCAATACTAATCACAGCCTGACGCTTGAGCTCCTCAGCGGAAACGGAAAGCATGTCAATACTTCACAGCTGTTGTTCATGAGACCCTTCCCTACTCTTTTCGCATCTTGCTCAGGTAGTACACTACATCACCTCGAGTTTATACATTTCGAGACAGGACCATGACCAATCTAGAACCTAACCTTTTTTCCAGTCGTGTCATCCAAAGAGTAAGTTCAAGATGAATGGAAATTGCCAGACGTCCCTTTCATCCCGCACTTTAACAATATGTGAAAGTAACTGTGGAACATCGAAGGGAAGGCTCTGTTTGAGATTCGTCAGAGAAAGTACTTATGCTAAGTGTATTCAATCGACGACAAGTCTAATGATGACTAGACTTGGTGACTAGTACAGAACAGATCTCTACTTCCGACAGCCTGACGCAAATTATGACACAAGACTACACTGAATGCTGAGATACGGCGGGTGTAAAACATCGACGAGACTCAAGCGCGGTTCACTTGCCTTAGATTGCAAGTTCAGACAGGATGATATATGCTGCCACTCCTTCGAACTGATACCCACCTGTCTGTGCATAGATGACTTCCCAACCCTGTGTCGTATAGAAATGGTCGGCCTTTGGTACGGGCAGGTACAACTCATAGAAAAGAACTCCGCCGCAGTCTGATCCTGAGTATACATAACCAGCAATGTCCTCCGGGGCGTACCCACTATCGAGTATAGAGGCGATCAGTGAAGGCCGGGCTGTAGAAACGATATAGAAGGACTGTTCCGTTGCGAAGATTTTGGCTACAGTACCTTCGTTGGAGTAAGTGCCCGTGTTCACGACATTCTGGATTTCGGTGGCGCTGGTGGTGTAGAAGCGGTCGTATATGACTGCATTGTATGCGCGGTAAAGCGGAACAGCTGTTGCGGAGTCACCGCAAAGAGGCTGGATGGAAGTTGGTGTAAGAACGATCGAATTTCGATTGAAATTGGTCGACTCACTTGTTAAAGAGTGGATTCGTTTATGCTACGCGCCGCGATATCAACAGAGTGCAGAGGCTTCAACAAGGAGGGCCATTATGAATGAAAAGGCGATTCTCACCCCGGTTCTCTCAGATCTTGAAGGGCTGAACTTCGTCTGATCAATTCATTTAACGACCTGCTTTTATAGGTCAGAATGTCTCGCCGCAGCGATGTCGAACATTCGGAATGATTCTCTGTCAAGTGCAAACATAGAGACCAGAAGTCTTGTACACGCACGAATGACCGATGAACACGCGGACGTTGACTAGTCTATTTGTTATGTCAAAAATCTGTCCAAACTCAATTGTTATATGTCATCTAAGCTCGTCTCAATCTCCGCATAAACGCTAGAACACCTGGTTTGAACGGAGCCATTTGCATGTTCAGTCATTTTGTCGTTTAATCAAGAATGCCCGATTCACCGAAAACGGACGTCTCACAGATGCTTTGGATTGGTTGCCCAACGTAGTCAAGCTTCATCAGAAGATAGATTCTATATGAAGATGCAAGCAGCCACTTGAACACTGTAACAAGAGGTGATGTGGAGTTAATTCGTATGTCATGATGTCAAATACTCTTCGCGCACCTGAAGAGCGGTACTTTCGTCTTGACCTGCAAAGAGGTCGATATCGAACCTCATCCTATTCGCTGTCAAGGTTGTGGGAAACTGGTTTATTCGATACACGGCAATTGCAATTAGACGCTGGAATACTGCTAGGGAATTCTATGTCAAGTTGAAACATCTATTCGTCGAAAGATAGGCGCTGACAGATATCAAAAGAGTGGATGAAGTTCCAAGTCCTTCTAAGAAGAGGTCATGCTGGTGAAGACACATAGTGGTTGGATGAGAGGAGTTGATGGCCGTAGGAGGTAGAGGGCGGTCGCTCCATTAGAAAGGTGCTCCACCCTAGTTCTCTACCGTCGAACGCATCCTCTACCGTGGCTCGACGCGCATCTTCGCGTTCTTCTAAAATCGCATCTAGAGACTCAGATGATGGTTGATTGTACGAGGAGAGGGCAGTCTAAAGTGGAATATTACCTCGCCCTTTTCTTCGACCTCTGGTAGATATGAATACACAACGGCAAACCCACGCGGCGCAAACGCGAGAAAGAAAAGAGCTGCGATACTTAGAACAAAGCTTGAACAAAAGTGAACATGATCAAACGTACTCAGGCTATCCAATGACGCGTGACAGATGATGGCGTCACATGTTTTGTCACGCCTCGGCGTCACCGTCTCTCAAGTCTCATTGGTGTCTCACTGAGATTCCAAGAAATTCATCCTCCTTTTTCTGAATGATGTTAATATCAGATCATTTTCAGACCATCCAATGGTAGTTCAGTGTTCCCCGTGTCGACTTACTCGATTGACATCTTGAACATGCGATTCTGATACTGCTCAGCCGCAACCTCCTCCCTGCGCTTTGTGCTTCCAAACCTACCTTCCAGACTATTATCTTTAGTCCGACGTATACTCAGAATGGCGACGGCAGGTCCTCTATTCTGAAATGCGACCTCAAGCTGGAAAGTTCTGTAAGGCGAACTACGTCTTCATCCTTCGTTGTATCTACCATATCACTCGTGTTCTTCCCGAAGATTGCAAAATCTGGGAGGTCCGCGATCACAAAAAGATCGACAGAAGCTACCAATATGGATCGGTTACCTTTCTCGTTGAGCGGGACGGGGAAATAGGCTATATCACCTTTGCCAGGGATTGGCAAGATGGCAATTCATCTGAGCAAGACTCTCCCTTCGTTATTGATCCCAACACTCCTTAACCACTGCCTTCAGTCTCCTCCCAGCCCTTATCTTTATCACATCTAGCAGAAACGTCTGCTGTTGACCCACTTGGCCAACCCTCTCCTCTCATGTCTGACGCTGATGCTCCTCCTGGACCTCAACCATCCCCATCAGGTTTTTCCACAGCATTGACTGCTTTTTTGCGTGTGATGAGCAAGAAGGAAGTGCCCGCTGATGATCAAGTGCACTTTGCTAGCAGCTTCCCTTCTCCTCCAGACCATGTCTGGACATTTCAGATGAAATTGAACACTCCCATCCCCTTTTACAACACCGCACTCCTCGCCTAAGCTATTACACGTGAAGCACCAGACTACCACTTACTGAAGAAAAATTGCTTCTTCTTTTGTCTGTTGCTCAACCACAAGCTCCTCCTCACCTATACGGTGACATATAACTACTGTGAGGGTGGGCAAGAGGAAGGGAGTACCAGAAGTGGTTGGCAAGGTCTTCCAATCATTGGCAACTCTGAGGTCTCTCCGTATATCAACTCTACATATGAACGGTACCTCAGAGACAAAGAGGAGTTTGATGCCTTTGTGAGCACTAAAATACTCCAAAAACCATATTGCTAACCACTGTGTACTCAAGGTTGCCGGTGCCGGGCAGACTGACCTGCTCCAAGAAGAACGACGTCTTAGACAGGCTGAGCGACAACACCTGGAGTCCGAGAACAAAAGGCTTAAGGATGAACAAGAAGAAGATCGTCGGGTCATGCAGGCTGAGATCGAACGCCTCCGCTCACTTACACGCCGTGAACCCCAGGAGCAATGATCTTGGACTTTTTCATGTGTCGTGTTCTCCCTTGTTTTTTCCATGCCTTTCTTCAAGTTGTGGTTGTCTCATCCATCACACTTTCTTATAGTAGATCAATTAATCCCACTTTCTATCACACAACATCCTATTTGCCTTTCAACTTAATAAGTCAGTTAACAGGTAATTTGTCCATACCAACCACGAACAAGTCTTGTGGTTGAACATCACATCTGTAGTACCCAGGCATGTCATACAGTAACTGATACTTATGAGTTGTGATTTAGTTAGGATAGTGATTGCGAGATGGAAGGCACGCCTCTGTGAACAGTAAGGAATCACCAAGGATATAGTGTGAAAAATATATCGAGTCCGAGTCAGGAACAGAAACCTATTTTGACATAACTTGACAGAGGGAAAATGTTCATTGTACATGGCGTCAGAAACTGCTATGTACTAGGACGCACGGAAAAATGAGCCTCCCAAATCTCGGAAGAAATCTTTTCGAACGGGAAGTATAGATAAGCACTCGTGAAACCAGAGAATCACCACGTCCGTTTCAAAAAGGGTGCATGTACCCCGCAATTCATTCATAATTCGCTGGCCTTGTCTTTTGACCCACATCCATGGTATACAGATCATGATTGAATAGAATAATATTCGGTGCCCGATACAAGGGGGGCTACCACACATCGTGTTAGTGCAAACGTAACCCGTTTCGTTGCCTGTAACCTTCTCGTGTATAAATGGTCACTCCACTGCAGGTCCCGGAGTCAATCGAAAGGAACAATGTATGTCTGTGAAAATGCTGTGGATGTATCTTGTTGTAGTCTCAAGAATGTATCTGTATGGCGAGATGACATCCTTCATTGCAACTTCATTGGTTGTACAGAAATGATTCATACTGGTGTCATTCGAGGCCCGCTACTAGTAGAGAGGAAGGATAGCCTTTGGGTCTTGTTGAACGGACCTTCGGCCTGGAAAGGAGTGAATATCGACGCCAAATAGAGTTGTAGTTCTTTGACATGGTAGTTGCATTAACCTTACGGGCAACCGGAGAGGACCTTCGATCTATCGCAATGAGAAAAGAGATGAATACAAGAGAGAATTTCATTCTTGCTGAAGAATAGACGCTCGATTCCGCCACTGTGATATACTCAAGGCACCTCCACCGAGAAATCAAGATCTACTTTAGATTGAAAGCACAGAGTCGTCTACGACAAGAAGTTGATCAGACTAGCGGCATGAAGTGACCGTATCAACAACGTTGCGCTCTCGCCGAAAGCAAAATATTATCTTCTTCTTGTCGCGGACCTTTGTCGACAGGGTAGCCTTGAAAACATAGCAGAGAGCAGATAATCAAGGAGCTTACTACGGAATAATTAGCAGGATCATTTACAACTGAAGGCGAGTTCACAACGCTAGAGAAACATTTGAGATCCACATTTCGTAAGCAGACGAAGAGGATGGACGCGGTGAAGACGGAGTGATGCTTCATTCACAATGCCACAAAAAGCTGAGTATGTGTAGACGTCGTGAGCATTGAAATTACATCGAGGACTTCGAGTTTGCGTCTGGACATGGAAGCCCTAGTCGGTAATCTCAATAACAGCCATCATTACTCTCCAACCTAATAAAGATACTGTCCAACAAGAGAGACTTCAAGCTTCAAGCTTCAATACTCGGAGCGAATTCGAGTGTTTAGAATTTGTAAGAAATTATAGAATGTTGGGTTGATATCGTACCGTGACAAAACTTGGCCCGGAGGAAAAGGAATTTAAATCGTTCAGTGAAGCTCGCAAGGATTGTTCATAGAAAACGTGGAATTGGTAGCTATAGTAGAACTGCGCAGAATGCTTTGCCAGTGCCACTGGATGGTGGAGTGCATTCAAGCTGTCAATTCAAATTGTGATGTCAACAGCGTGACGCGTCTGATGCTGTTTGAAGATCTTTGAACACGTATTCAATTTTGACCCATCACGTCCATACTTCTTGACTTACAACGACCATGACAATCTAGTAAGTCGACTTCGAGGGTAGATTGAATGTTATATCTTACACGCCTTCTAGCTATCACCTCACTTTTCTGCTCCTGGCGGCAGAGGTGCGTTTCACATCACTCTTTTGAGCCACTCCTTTCATCTCTTTGGGAAATAGATGGTCACTTTCTGCCTTCTAGTAGCCCCACTGCCATATACAGTGCGGAAAAAAGTTTTTAGGTTCTTCTCTGAGTCCCCTATAATCGCCAAGATCGCATATGCACTCAAGATATCATTCATGTTCGTTTCCGCAGCATAGGCAATCTGGTCCCATACTGATATGTGAACGTGCAGTTTCGTAGCTATACTCTTCGCAGACGCCCTACAGCGTATGTTCAAAATCAGCGCCGAGGCTGAGCTCGCGAAGTCTGGACAGCAGCCGTACAGTGACGTCAGGACTGAGACCAACATCGCAGCGAGAAAGTTCTAGTGCGTTTCCCCGTCTTCTCTGTCTTTCGTTCAGTTCTAATCAAGCTTTCAGCGCCCAGAGAAATACGTATCTGACAGGGTTCACACTCTTCCTGTCCCTTGTCCTTACCCGTACATTCTATATCATCCTCGACCTCATTTACACCCAAGAACAATATGCAAAGCTGAAGAAGGAGTCTACCTCTTCTAAAGCGAATGGTGTATCTGAAGATGCGGGGAAGGAGATCGGGGAGTTGAAGAAGCAGCTTGCATTGGAGCAATCCAAAACCAAGGATTTTGGTTGGCAGTTTGTTCTTTGATTTCCGAACGATAGCTGACGCCTATCCATCATAGAAACTCTCAAAAAGCAGGCCGCTCAACAAGCTGCTGAGTTTGACAGACTCGCCACGAAGTACAATGAGGCTACGGGTAATGTCAGCAACAAGCGCGTTGATTGAAGCACTGTTTGCATTCAGTATCACTTCTTGTGCTCTATTCAAGTCCTGCAATTACAGATCGTTTTCCTTGGCTATGTTACAGTGTATCTTGTCTGTCCTAATATTCTCTTGAAATATCCAATACTTCTCTAGTGGATACATGAAAATTCAAGCCTTTTCGTTAATGACGCGTTCATCGTTGTTTTCGTCTCGTCTTTTGGTCTTCACCAGCTCTCCCATCAGTAATCCTGAGGTTACAATTGAGATTACCGCGCCAGCTAGGAGTGCAGCGCACACAATGAAGGATACTCGGTAAGTTGGACCATAGACCGCTAGAGATTCATTTGAGCATTTCCGCAGAAAGATGATAAATGTAATTTTACTGGAGAAGATTGTTGGACCCAAAATGCCCGAGAACTGAGCCATCGCGTTGGTTACTCCGATAGCTATGCCTGCCGCGGTGGTTCCGGGCGCGGCTTTTACGCGTAATGGCCACAGGATTGGGAAGACAGAGCCCGCTGTTGCTGTCGCTACGCAGAGTGCAAGATATCTGGCGACAGTCACTTTGACCTCAAGGAGAAGAATACAACATATTATGTTGATGAATTCTACTGCGAGGTATTAGGTATTTGATATCTCAGTATCAAAAGCAGCGGCATACAGGCAATGGCCACACGGAAAGGATTGAAGTTCCGGTTTTGAACAAGATAACCAAGAGTGTTTAAGACAATCAAGGTCAATGAATATGGGGGCATCGTTAGCACGTTGCTCATGGCTGAGGATTCAAAGCCTGACGAAGAGAAAACGGTCAGAAGGGCTGGAAGTTAACGCACGGCATTCAGACCTAGTTGAAAGATGACTGTGGGCAATGCGAAGGACAATCCAAATCCTCCGACCGCGTGGCAAAATGAAACCAAGTTCCATGACCAGAAGGTAGGATTCTTGAACAGTGCAACCACTTGCTTCCAATCCCAGGTCTTTGCCTCTTTTGAAGGAGCATGCTCAGTGAGTAGACCGAGAATGGCAGATTTCTCGTTGTCGTCGAGGAATTTCGCGGTCTGCGGGTAATCAGGGAGAAACCAGAATGTCACGATACCCATTAAGACTGCGGGTATCGCATCTGTGATGTTCCAATCACTTAATATTGAGGATCCGTTGTTGGCTTGAGACTCACCTATAATGAACAACCAACGCCAGCCCGCTACTAGGCGCCCGTCGGCGTGTGAAATCGCAAATGATAAAAATCCACCGACGAAGCCGCTCAGTTGACCAAAGGAGTAAAACGCGGCGACCCGTTGCGCCATCTGGTCTGGGCGGAACCAGAATGCGAGATAGTAGATGATACAAGGATAGTATCCTGCTTCGGCGGCTCCTTGCACTGAAAATACGGTCGTCAGTACCTAAGAAAGGGGATTGTGGGGAGCACTCACAAACTCGGACTGCAATAAGATCATCGTATTTTTGGACGGCACCTACGCATCCACAGATGATGCCCCATGTTACCATCAGGCGACCGAGCCAGAAACTCGGGCTGTAGATCTTGCACTCAACGTTTCGATTGGCAGAGGGAAGAAGCATACGTTGTCTTTTTCATCATCAGTGTTGATGCAGGTTCCAAGAAAGCGTACGGGTAAAAGAAGCAAGCTATAGCCCAACTCCATTGACTTGGACTGATTTTGAGCTGGGACTTGATGTCATGTTTCTTCTCGGCATTCATTATTGCAGAGTTGGTGATGTTATTAGCGTCGGTTTTCATTACAAGGTATGTGAAGCAAAGCCAAGGGATGATCCTGATATCTGTAAAATGTCCACGTCAGCTCAGTGACATTGACAATGGCAACAAGCTAGTGGAACCAACCAATCTTGCGTTGAATTCGACGTATTTCCGATGGAGATGAAGAAGAGCTGCGGTATTTCTCCTCTGTCGACGCTAGTTCCTCTTTCTGAACGGGCGAGAACAGGGCGTCGGGGGACGTAGAGGCCATGGTAAAGGTTTAACGTGGAGGTAGTAGGGAACAACGACGATAATCCCATTTTTGTAGAACGTAAAAGTTTCGAAGTCTATTCGAGGCTGCCGTAAGGACAATGTTGTATTACAAGTTGTAATGATGGTCTAAATTTACGTGATTCTTCGCTATAGATATAAATATCTTTGACGTACTAGCGGGCGTTGCATACAATAATAAGTACTGTGTGAAGGCAGTCTTTCCAAGAAGGCGTGGAATGGGAGTCCGATGGAATACCGTAAGTTCTCCCAGAATTCATAGTAGATGTTGTCATCTTCGAATTCGGGCACAGGCGAGGCAGCCGAAGTTTGATCATGAAGAATGCAAGGAATTTACTTATAGTTAAAATCAAGTGTTTGCGCTCTAAGCTGCTTCTATAGTTAACGTTCTCGGAGAACCCGAGGAACGAGGGTGATCCGAGAAAAGGGTCTATGAGCTGAGTAAGCATTTGGAGCGACTTTCTCCTCGCTCGCCTCCAGTACAAAGTCTGCCCGACAGTGTCATAGACCCTTCGTGAGCTTTTTTCGGCCCACCCACCACACCCTGAGCAGCATAGCATCGAGCAGGATGATAGAGCAACACATGCACAACCTCAGGTATAAAGGAGTGAGCACATCTGCTCGACGCCCGAACACGACAAGTCGATGTCGGTCCGAAGACGCACACACTGCTCGGCCCACCCGCCCTCGCAGCTCATCAGGACCCCCCACAGATCGGTTCAGGTTTCGAGCGAAGGAACCCAAGGGTCTCTTGCCCAAACACACAGCAACTTACTTAGTACAGAAGTACAGGCAAAATGTAATGTTACTGTAATCTAACGGTCGTGAACAGTGCTGCCCCCGAGCACATAGATCGGAGTTATATGTAAGTCCGGACCGGCGAGCCGGTCTTTACTTCATGCCAAACTTTAATTTCGAACAATTCAACAAGAGCAGTGGACCAACGACCATAATATTCACGAGCCGCGAGG
>JAGGAW010025839.1:0-27108 GCA_017657375.1 Termitomyces sp. T27 | reverse complement strand
GGATGTGGTGCTATGGTTATGAATGGTAAACAAAAGAAATAAACAGAAAAACACAGAAAATGTCAGACTGAAAGGGAAAGTCGGTTATTTTATTGATATTTTGGAATGTCGGAAGCAAATATGGTGTAACCAAAGATATTGAAATGCTTGGCATTGGTCGGACGTGGGCCTATACCAAAGTGGTCCTGGTTGTATGCTCACAAGCTGGCATGGTTCACTGGTTGCTACATCATCTGGTTGCTCAAGTGATGTTCATGGCCAGGCAGGTTCGATTCCCGTGTCCGGCTTTGACTTTTGTAATCTTGACCTTTTTGGTATGCCACAGTAAGTGTCAGAGGAGGTCACGTGAATGTCACGTGTGGGTCATGTGATCAGTCTGCTCCAGATTCTCCTGAGCAAGATGATGACTAGTTGCACATCCTAACCATGACAGATGACCAATTAATGGCCATCTTGCATGCCTTCAGTCAGAATGTGGCCAGAAACAGTGAGTTGTATCCCTCTTTATTGCCTTACATGTGCCTACATGTGCATATATTGTGCTGTTCTATATTTGTGCTGTCCCTTATGAGGACACACCTTCTTGAGTGCTGGCACTGTGATGATATAGCAGCAGGAGCACATTTTCTTTTATGTCAGAAGGTTGTGCCAGCTGGACTGTTGTATGCATGACCTTTTCTCTCTGCAGAACCCACTGGGTCCAGCAGCTGGATGGTTAGATTCTTGTGCCTTGCAGATTGTAGGACATTTGTAATGCGATTGCAAAGGGGTGTAGTTGGTGTCCCCCTGTTCTGTATTCTCTCATGGTCATTAGAGGGCATGTTAGCTTATGGCCCTGTTAGACCTTTTTAACCAGATTCATGCCATGCATAGAAATCCTCACCCTCTAGGCAGCACCCCTGCTCAGACTAATCTGGGAGAGCCATTTACCTTGCATGAGCCTGGTGCAGAGGCATCCTGTGGTCCCACTTACCAGCATAGGAGGAGGTTGCCAAACCCTCATCCTACTCCTGGCATCCTTCTCAGGGAGGATCCTGGTAGGGACTCTGAGAGAGGGTGTTTGCCCACAGTGTTAAGCCATACTTTGCATAGCTGTCCACTCTCAGTTGGGCATTTTTGGTCCACAGTGGACAAGGTGTTTCTGTGCAAGGTGGTTAGAGTTCTAGAGGCAAGCATACTTGACTACATTCCCCTTGATGCTCTCATGGATGAGGCCTGTCATCACATGGCATGAGAGACCTCCTTGGAGTCATTGTTGGTGATTTCCAATGGCAAAGTTAAATTCCTAACCACTTCCTTTGACATGTCCAAGGAGGAGAAGCTTACCTTTGATGAGTGGTGCTCTGCAGCTGATAATTTGGTAAATGCCATGCATTCACATTTGTGGGTGGAGGGTGACTCATCTTCAGGGAGTCTCATTACATGCAAAATAGCTGCCTCCTTCATGGGACATTTCAGGTAGCTGAGACACATGCCTAATGCCAGGCTGTGCTTCTTAGTGGTCCTGGATTATGACCATTGCCTGCACTCTCTTTATGTTCAGCAGTCTCATGAATTCTGAATAAATACCTTCCAGAATGACATCTGGCAGAAGTGTTTGACATATGAGCATGACTGTTGCATTGCAGAGCTCTCATCCTTTCTATCCAAGGGCCAAACCTTATCTTCAAAGGCCCATGCAGGAGCTAGCTTAGCCTCCAAGCACTCTCACTGTATTACATGTGGTTCTATAGAGCACAGACTTGTGGCATGCAAAAACCCCTCCAAATTCTTGTGTTAAGATGGATGGTCGTTGCTCACCCACCATCTGTTTTGCCTTCAATGGCAATTTATCATGCACTAGAGATGCCTGTTGCCACTCTCATCTGTGCAGCATTACTGCACACAGTATGCAGGCCTGTACAGCTTGAATCTTTGTTTCTGCTATCCACACCTTTGTTTGCAGACAAATGGAAAACCGCTTTAGCTGCAGTGGGCATGTTGGATCACTTTGTGGAGGTGCTAGAAGGCCTCCACAATAGTTTCAGTATTGGTCTTGACTCTTTGCAACTCAACTCTACATTCACTCCTCCAGATTACTATTGCTCTGCAGAAGCTCATGCCTTTATTATATCAAAATACTCTAAAGAAATTGAAGTGGGTCATGTTTCACCTGGGTTTCCTCCTTCATTGGCTTCCAAATTGTTTGGTCACTAGAATGGCCTCCCTCAATGTTATCAAAAGTGCAGGGGGCAAGCATTGTGTTACTCTAGATCTCTCCTTCCCACAAAATGTCTCTGCTGTCCCCTCCATAAACTCTCTCATTGATTCTTCCATGTTCAAGTGTGATTGGGGTACATTCTCAGATTGCTGGCTGTTGGTGGCAGATGCACCAACTGGTGACCAAGTTGCAGTGTTTGACATAGACTCTGCTTTCTGTAACATCCCCATTCATCCATACAACTGGAGACTTTTGGCTGTAATCATCAACAGTTTGATCCACTTCAACTTCTGTCTCAACTTTGGCATCTCTTGTGCCCCTGGAATTTTTGGCTCCATAGCTGATGCTATCATTCATATTTATTTGCATTATGGGATTGAGGCAGTTTTAGAGTGGGTTGACAATTTCATATTCTTTTGCTACTCTAAATTGGTTGGCCCACTATACACCTACAGCTACAATGAATCCCTCATTTGGACAGTTGCAAACATGCTTAGTTGGCCTTGAGCCTCTGAAAAACACTCCCCCTTTGCCTCATCCTTCACATACATTGGTTTTCTGTGGTCTCTGGATAACAAGATGGTCCAACTCCCCAAGAAGAAACATCTAAAGTATTTGAGGAAACTGTCTGGTTGGTCCTGGAAAGTAGGAATTTCCCTGAAAACAGTAAAATCTGTTATTGGTACTTTGAATCACATATGCCTTGTAGCACCATAGGGCCATTCCCATTTTCTGTTTCTTTATGTGTTTTGAGCCAGCTTCCCTCCAATTGCTTCACCTTTTCTATGTCACCATCCAGAGAAGGCTGTCATGGATTAATATTGAATGGTGGAGGACCTTGCTTTCACAAGACTGGTACATGACTATCACATGCCCATCCAATCCACTGCCTGTGAGATTATTTGTAGATGCTTTGACTTCCTGAGGCATTGGCTTTATACTTGATGATAGGTGGTTGGCCTGGCATTTGTGTGATGGCTGGTGATCTGAAGGTCGAGACATTGGCTAGGCTGAAATGGTCACAGTCAATCTCATAGTCAGCACCCTGGTAACTGCAAAGTTTTGCAACTGCCACATTGTCCTGGACTCTGATAATGCCAGCATAGTTGGAGCTTTACCTGCCAGGCACTTGAGGAATTCTCAACAGAACACTATTTTATGTTGCATCACCAAAAATTTTTACTCAGCTTTGATTTGGCTTATGGTAGAGTGGGTGGTGAGTGAGCAGAATTTAGCTGATGGCCTATCATGGGGGATATTTCCACCTCAAGCTTGCCTCCTCGCTTTCCCTCCTAAATTGCCTCCATACCTAAAATCTTTTATTCTCCCCTCTGTTTGTTTTGAGAATTTGGACTCATGAAATGACTTGTTATAATGAAAATTGTACATTTGGACTTGGTTCATAGCAATACTTGAACAATGTCTTCATTGGCACATCGCAGTTAAAGTCAGTGAATGGCAGACATCTCACACTTCTCTCATCACATGGCAGAATAAGCTTCACTCCAAATTGGTGCATTTACTATGAGCTGATGATTTGAATATGGGCTTGCGATTAGCTAATCTCAGTGTTAGTTTTGGCAAGTTACATTGGTGTTGCTGTGTGTGGTTTGTACAGATGGCTGACCATCTACAAAATATATTTAGAGCCCACAGACAGATTGATCCTTACCTCTACCTCTTAACCATCATGCCCATGTCAGGGTGTGTCAACAAACTTGCTTTGGAATGAACTTGGTGCTTATATTCACTTGCCTCTGGCACCTGCCCTCCTTGTGACAAACCATATGCTATTCATGATCATAATGACACTGTTTGCACATGACAGGAGGGAATACTCTCCCCATTTAATCAAGCAGTGATTGATTGCATCATCATGAATGCTTGGGCAGGTTCTACTTTGGCAAAATACTCTTATGCTGTAAAGGATTTCTTGGCTTTCTGCAGGTCCAGATCTTTGTTACTGGAGTTGTGTCTTGGTCCTTCTGAGGATGTCTTGTGTTTGTTCACATCTTCCATGGCTAACAAGCTAGCCGATGATACTGCTGCTGGAAAGATTGTAGGTTTAAAGGCTTGGCACATACAAAATAGCTTACCTTGGAACAGTGCCTTACATTTGAAGTACACTCTGCAGGGAATAGAAAAGTTGTGGTCTGCAAATTCATTCTGTCCTGCATGCCCTCCTGTATCCCTGGTCATGCTTGATGCCATAAGAACCAAGCTTAATTTGGGCTTGAAATTTGACATGTGCATTTGGGCTGTCATAACCACTGCATTTTGGTCCCAAATTCATCTAGGCAAGATCTTACCACCCTGACAACAAGACTTCTCCCCCTCCAATGTTCCTTATTGGAAAAACTTTGGAGTACCCAACATGCTGGGGTCTTGATCCCTTCACCTTCCACATACAAAAAGAGGTGGAAGGAAAGGGGAAACTGTTATTGTCACCTGACAGGAGTCCATGTTTGACCTGATAGCCATGTTGGAAAACCATGCCATCATAAACAAGGCTTTGCTCAGTCAACTGTTGGCTTGCTACATAGATGAGAAGGGCTTGCCAACTCCTTTGGTGACAAGGACACTGCTCAAATGAATTAATCCTATCCTTGTTTCAGCAAGGTTGCCCATTATCAGTGGGCATTGCCTTTGTATTGGTGGAACCACAAACCTACTGCTCTCAGGAGTTCCTCCAGATATTGTGAAGATTCTGGAACAATGGACGTCAGACTCCTTTTTGTGCTACTGGAGATTCTTGGAGGTCATTGCCCTGATGTATGTTGAAATGTTGAGACCAGTTCTTTCACATTTGGACAGACCTTAGCCTTTGAGATGGGTGTTGATGCTTGGTTGTGTGGGCTGTCTTTCAGCTTCTTGTTGGGATTTTGGTTGGCATCAGGTCATAGATGACCCCCAGTTCATTCATGCCACAAGGCTCAACTGCACTCACACCCATCACATAGACATCATGTGTACATAGAAATTCATATATTTACATGAGGGTTGCAATGTGCACAGCATGAAATGGCATCTTTATGGAAGGAGGCATGGGAGGAAATGAAAGACATATTTCAATGTGTGACTAAGTGTGACCTAAGCTGCTTGGTCTGATACTCCTGCTACATGTCCCTCATATATGTGTGTAGCCTAGAAGCAGCTCATTCATTAATCCTGTACCCACCTACTTGCTCCTTAAAATATTCTATTGACAGGCCTAAGGAATTACATTCTGGTACTAACTCCAACAGATTCCATCAGTTGATAACTGGTAGCTGCATGGAACTGGATCTTTTGTACACATTCTGTCTCTATCTATGCCCTGGGTTTTGGTTGGCATCAGGTCATAGATGACCCCCAGTTTGTTCATGCCATGAGGCTTGACCACAGTCACACCCATCACATAGACATTGTGTGTACCTAGAAATTCATATATTTACATGAGGGTCACAACATGCACAGCGCAGAGTTTATTTACTCCAAAAAATCTGATTGTTTGGTCCACATTCTTGGTACATTCTTTGCCCTTGTTTGTCCTCCTCCCTCCCAAGTCAAGCACTGCCCCAGTGCCTATGTTCCCATTCCTGTGTTTATCATTATGTCAAATCATAGAAAGTTACACAATGAAGTGCACTCTTCAACTTCTCACAAGGACACCAGTGCCAAAGCTATAAATCCATTTCTTGTCAGGAGGGCTCGGCCACTGCCTGAGGGCCCATGTGTGTCACAGGACAATGCACTTATCAAGATGTTGATACTATACACAGGCAGTTGATTAGCAAGAATATGGCAAAGAATTAATCTGCAGCCTGGTTGTTAGTATTCTCAGGCTTAGACCTCCAGGTTGTATGGTGATAAAGGTGATAGAGCTGACATGTTGGTTCATTAGCTGCCATGGACACAACAAGAATGACTGGCATGAAGTAGACTTGCAACCACTTGTTATACCGGCCTAGGCATAAAGTATCAGCATTGATCATCGAACTTTTTTTAGAAAACAACAAGATGTTGAAGAGGATACAGCAAAGAGAGCAGGTATGTTAGCCTTGTGATGCCATTACAATGAATATTGACATGTTTGCAGCACCTGCAATCACACATCACAAAAAACAGCAAGCTGCATACCACTCACTTCACGGTTCAGGAGTGGACAGTCATATACCTCTGGAATACTTACTTGTTTGAGGTAAGCAGATGCAACCATGGGGATTTATATCTCAAAATGTTGCAGAAACCAGGATACATGGATCAAAAGCTTACAGTCAAATACAACCCACAGACCAGGAAGCATATATTATACTTCTATAGCAATGATAATATGCCTTCCTATGCAAAATTTATGGGGATTATGAACCACTTGACTTCTTCTTGCGGATGCTGAGTACCAGTGCATAGGATGAAGTTTTAGATCTGTGTGTATCTAACACTGGCAGTTTGCAAGGAAAACACAGTCCTGATACTTCACATTGCTCAATACATCAGTGTGATAGGACCTGGGACAAGATCATTTGGAGATGCATGCATGAGTTTGATTATATTTTGGGGGCTGTTCTTCCATGAGTTATCCATGACCAGCTCCAACTTGTTGGATTGTATGGTACATCCCAGCAAAATCACTGCAGATATAGAATATGTAAACAGGTTCTATGAAGCAGCAGTACTTAATCTCGTCAAGATTAAGATCATGCAATAATCTTATCATAACATTCTCATCTCATCAGTCCATTTTCAACACATCGACATCCAAGTAATGCCACGCTTGTGGTGGCCGCTTCAACAAGTCATATCATGCATATACTTATTATGTTCAGTCTCAAATCAAGGTACTGACACACTCATGATCATAAAATATTTATTCAGACAAAATGCGCAAGACTTCGGGTATAAATAACTCGTCTTGACATCCTCATAACTACATTGGCAACTACCTTAGGCTGGGTCGAACAGGAACAAGGCACAATACTCTGAGTACTACTGAACTAGAGCCTTTGATTGGCAGGCAATTGAGTGAACACGAGTTACCTACTGGAACAACACACCCTGCCAGACTGGCCAATTGACTGATACTTGAGCAAGTATTTGAATGCCAGCTGCATGCAGGTGTCTTTATGAGTTTTGAGACTCGTGAGCCTGAGATGCAACTATGGATTCCACGCTTTGGGTTTTCGCTATTATCTGCAAGGATAATGCGTACCTCGAGTCCTCAGGCTCACTGTACTCAGTCCTGAGACTCAGATGGACTTTTGTGGCACAAATACAGTGTGTTTACAGATACCACTGCCCAAGAGGGATGAAAGAGTCCCTCAACTCCAATTGGGTCCTGGCACTAAACACTATATGATGAGTGTTCCGAGCCAGTGCTTTCGTCAACATTTGAATCGGGGGCTGAATATAATGCCAGAATACATCTAAGCTTCTTGTCACTGCAGGGGAGTGGCAAAGAACTATAGATGACCAATGACCATCGAGGACTCCGTCTCATGGAATGTAAAGTTTACGTTCAACGTTTTAGAGCTAAATAATACAAAAATTGGGACGGAGCTAAGTTTTATGTTGTTAGTGTAAGGGCTGGTTATTTGTCCATGCTTCAGGTGGACTGCTTTACATTAGACAGGTTGACTCCCCTGTGGCTCCGACTCGGAGTTATGGAGAGATATAACGGTTTCGTGTACCTCAACAATTGAAAATGGTCCAGAAATGAGGAAGATTGTCCATGCTGGGTAGACAAGCTGAAGATTGCCATCTCAGGGCATATAAAGAGAAAGCTAATTAAAATGCTTACTGAAAGGAATCGATAGGTGGCGTCAATAGCTAAGTAACTGAAGTATACAGACGTCTGGTTCCAATTACCAGTGAATCCATAGATAACTTCCACAAGCTACAGAAGGAGTGAGATATGAACTCAGTAACTCAAACATAACGGTGACATACCTGTAAAGAACAATATACAGCTCCTGTGTCCACAAGGAGAGTCAGTATGCGTGATACTTTAAACAGTTCCTGTTGCCTGCGCCCTAAATTCCTCCGTAGGAACTTCAGGTGACTCCTGTGTCATGAACTATCAGTATATCCGGACATTGGATTGAAAGATACAGTGGCAACACACCAAAGGATCCATCCAATGATGATGGTAGCAGTTAAATTGGTTGCGAGTGACAGCACGATGGATGTGTCTAACAAGATTACGGAAGCACTAGTAGTGCTGGAAATAGACGCATAATATGTGGCAGGGGTCGACTCCAATGATAAACCGACGATTGCCACCGCTGGATAAAGTATTCAACACATTTGTCAGGATGAGAACAAAAGGAAATACCAAAAGCGATGAGGCATAGTGAGATAGAGAGATACTTTGCCCAGTTTCGCCTCTGAAAAAGGACCCATGCACGCCAGATAATGAAACAATCGTTAAATATGGGCTACAAAGAGGATTGCCAGTGTATTTACATTGGATTCTAAGTGTTAAGGACTCACTGAGATTATTACAATCCAATAATCAGCTATTCCGAGCCTGCTAATGCTCCAATTATAGGCAGTGATACTTTCGTCGAGAGACGTGTACGTAGTAATGTTCATCAAAAGTGTACACGCTCGCATCTCTTGCACAAGATTCAATATACCATCTAGTGTTGAGATCACTAAACCCAATAATAGGATCATCAGAGTCCCCCAAAAAGTGGAAAGTTGTTTTTGGCGCCTCGCTTGAACTTTCAGTGTCGTTGATCATGAAGTTATAGAGTTATTCACTCACTGAATATGTGAGCTCAAGACCCAGAGAAGTATCGGTGTCGAGATTCCTATTACAACATCAATACATGAAGATCCCATCAAAAGAGAGAGAACCATTCTTACGTACCATAAAGGAGGGTCATTATTGCAATGGGGATGAGCGTCTTAGCACTGAAAGTATCACCAATGCTTTGCAAGATCAACCGTTCTTCAGGTTTCATGGCTGAGAACCCCGTAGAGGCTATAAGTAGGAATTAGTGAATGATTGGATGGGGGACCGGTTTTATATACACCAGAAGGGCCGCGCATCAATGTGGCGTAGTATCATGTTGCTATCCGATTACCCCTTAGAGACTCGGATGGCCAACAGGTCCCAGTTTCAACAGTTGAGTTCAATACTGAAGCAATTGATACGGACGATAGGGGAATACAAAGTTGGTGTAGTAACCGTCGATTCGAATCGACGGAGTCAGATGTAACTTGATGTGGATCGATTGTTCAATTCAAATCGACGGTTACACTGCAACTTTGAATTCCCCTAGTAACAGTCACGGTAAGATCTATATATTAGAGTTGAAAATACCTGAGTTGAGTTTTGTCACGATGGATCTGCAAGCGCAGTGATTGAAGGTAGACACTCAACAGAAGTCCGGGCCCGCCACCCACTTTGTTTCCCACTAGAAAGTTTATTGTATGTGCCTGAATCCAGTATGGCATGGCTTGTGAAATATACGGATCAGGCTTATTAGAGGGGCACCGGAACTACAGAGCATTTTGTTGATGTTTTGATATGTGATTCAAGTAGACTGTTGGTTACTATCATCTGTTGATCATCTGATGCTGCTCTGGAGTAAGTACTGGCATACAGGGTCGCCAAACAGACGTGAACCTAGGCCAAATTTCTACCTTCTTCTACATGCCACGAAAGAACGGAAACACGAAAAGACCGTCCTTACGGGTTAAACGTTACAGCCTTATAGCCCGTATAATTCACCGAGCACAGGCGACTAATTAAATCAACCACCGGGGAAGCGCTTGTTTACAACCATTCCGCCAAATCACGATTAGATATGGCATTGATACCTTGAAGTTTTTCAGTAGCTCATCAATCCATCAGTAAGACGGTTTAAGGTCAATGTCGAAGGATATATTATAAACGAGTAGGAGACTATCGTGTTTCCATATGTATAAACGTCTCAGGGTAACAGGCATCCGGCGTTGGGGGATCATAGTGGGAAGTCGTAGATGCTAATTGTAATATGTAGTGGCGTGAAGTAGAAAAGGAAAACAGAGAAAATTGTATACGTACGATGAAGATAGGTCCAGTCATAAAAACAACTGAATAAAAAACAGACAACAAAAAAGAACTGTCAGACAGAAAGTCCATGTACTAAAGGGGGGGATATCAAGATTGCAGAGAATCGTAAGTGAAATGTTTTTTTGAGTACCTCGTGTCTTGTCCTATCCATTCCGATCCATGTGTGTTCATCTATCGCCTTGGTAGCCGGGCTGCGGCGGCGCTGCCCCCGGCGGCAGACCAAACCCCTGAGAACTCCTCGAGTACCGATTCTGGGGCGGTGCCTGCGAGTTAGGTCTCTGTCTTGCCTGCCGCGAGACCCTACGTACGCCCTCGGGCCCAGGGACCGGCCCAGAGTCCGTGAGACGTACACCACGATTACCATACATCGACGACGTGCGGTTATTAGGATTTGCTGCGAAACTCGGGCTCATGGCATCGTCGCTGGTATAATCAGGGCTCCATGGCTGCTGAGGATAGTCGTCGTATGTCATGGCAGTGGGGGTCGAGGCGACGGAGCGGAAAGGATTCTGTGCGTCCGCCTGTGGGCTAGAGTATACAGGCGAGACCAGGCGCTGTGTCGAAGTGCCTGGGACAGACTCGACCGAGTCATGACCGACCGAGAATGAATGGTGAGGACTTGGGATGAGGCGGTTGTGTGCAACTGAGGAGCCCGAGTCGGAGACGTCTTCGCTGTTTCGAGACATGCCGACTGATGAAGTAGAAGACATCAATGGTCTGTTCACAGAGAGAGGAGCAGGTAGCATCAGGAGAGTGTTCGAGTCGAGTCGTGAGCGCGGGTTTAGATATTGGCTCGTGTCTACTGTGCTGGCGTCATTGTACCCAGCCGAAGTCGTTTGTGGATGGGTGACGTCCGACGTTGACGCAATCGAGTAGCGATTACTATCGGCCCTACGAATTATGTACAGTTAGCGACCCATCAAAATCAGGATGAACATGGGACATACTTTTTCTCATAGTACGCCGAATCCCTCGACTGCGTTCCGCTCTTCCACCTCCGCTCCCTTTCAAACTCAGCCCATCTCTTCATCACAATATGCGTCGAATCGAACTCTCCCTCCTTGTCCCCAGTCTCCGCCTTATCCACACCCTCGACCTTCCGCGTCTGACCCCACGAGAAATCATCAAAGTGCCAAAACGCATACGCTGGTAAAATACCGTTCCAGATCGGGAGCGAAACAAGGTAGACAAGCATCCATCCAACGTACGCAATCTTGCGGGAAGTAACGACGATAAGCACACCAGGAAGACCAAGAACGATGGCGAGAAGGATGAGTGGGATCGTGGTGTTTGGTCCACCGGGGATGATGGAAGAGATAATGAGGTAGAGAGTGAATGCAATCGCAGCTGGAAGGACGAGAGTACCCGCAAGTTCCATACCGACGACAAACTGCATCGAGAAACAGAACGTGCCACAAAGATCGCGAACGAGGACGAGTTCAGCAAGATTATGGATAGTCGAGTTGATCCAGCGTCGGCGCTGCGAGAGCAGAACGCGGAAGGTATCCGGGACGACAGTCTTGCAGACGGCTTGAGGGCAGAACATATTTTTGCGTTTGGGGAAGGTTTTGAGAAGTAGAGTGGTGAGGTATCGATCTTCACCAAGCAAGAGCAAATTCTTCTTGTGCAGCGTGTCGACTACGTTCTCGGAGTAGTGCTCGACGATGTCGGGGTTCGCGAGGATGGGCACCCAGTATCCAGAGTCGCCTTTAGGGGCTTTGACGCGATACATGCTGAAGCAACCGGGCAAACAGGTAACACCGCCGAACATAGACTCGAACGCCTTCGTCATGTGGTGGGAGATGTAGTACTCAAAGACTATAGCCTAGTCAGAAACATAAAGCAAGTCAAGAATAGTGAGCCAACGCACCCTGCATCATCGTAACAAACGTCTCCGCCTTATTCGCAATCTTCGTCTCACCACAAAGCCCCATAATCTCCTCATCATGCACCATACAGCTAACCATCCTCGTCATCGAATCCGGGAACACCTTCGTATCCGCATCGACACACAAAATCAACTCATACCGATCCGGGCTAACCCCCGTCACCCTCCATATCGAATTGAAAAACTCATACTCAAACGTCGTCATCCTCTCATCAAACATCACCTTCTGCAAAAACGACATGAGCACAATTTGACTGTCGCGCTTTCCACGGTTGCCTGGCTTGGAATCTTGAGCCTCGAGCGGGTTGCCGACCTTGGCCACGAGCACTATCGGCACGCGTTGTTGTTTCGAGCGCTCGACCGTCGCGTCGTCGTACTCATAGAAACCCGCATATACCTTCGCCATATTATGCCTCTTATGCCCATCCGCGATCGCTACATACGAATGCGGCTCCACCTCATGCGGGGGAATAACGAACTCCTTCATCATCCCCAAACAAATCTCCGGCGTCGTAAGATCGTTACCCGCACCCTTCACCATTCCATCCGCAATGACAAGAATAAGCTTATGGCTATTCGGGTAATCCGTCGTTGCGAGCGAGTCAAGTGTCGTGCGGAGACCCTCAACTGACTCCGAATATGCAGTCACGAGGCACATAGTATGTGCAAGCGGAAAATTGAACGGCTCATAATCCATCGGTGGCTGCGGAACAACATTGTGAAGCGGCCACGGGCAAGGTGATTCAGCGAGAGACATCGTGCTTCGTGATTGGCGATACGCAGGCGAATCCGGTGGCGTGCCCCTCCCAAGCTTTCCACTACTCGAATACATCGTCGATCGCTTCCAATTAGCCGTCGATGAGGAATCCAGCATACCATATTGAGTCGTCGGACGCTGACCAGACTTAAGAAGGATATTGTCCGACGGCGTAAAGCGCGAATGGCTAGGAAGGAATGTCTTGCGTTTCTCCCTATGTCCAAGACCATTCTTGTTTACATTGGGACGGTACTCGCTCGGCGCAGGTCGATAGATATCGTTAGACCAGTTCTCGATCTCCGCAGAGCGCTGCATGCGTTGTTCGTATGTTTCTCTTGGGAAGTTTCCGATCCTCCAAGAGAAGAACCACGCAAACATCACGGCCATAACGAAACGAATGGCGACGACTCCGATGATGAAAATAAGGGAAAGGTAGAGGACGACGGAGGAGGCGACGCAGCCAATGCTGTTTGTGTCAATGAAGCCGACTGTGACGAGGTCTTGTAGACAGTGTCCAATACCTTGTTGGCCGGTGCGCATGAAGAGCATGGTGAGATCTTTGCCGTCGTAGGTACCGTTCGGAGACTTCATGGCGTCAAAGAGCGCCGGGTAGTTGACCTGGGCTCTACTGAGCCAGTTTAACTTGTTGAGATCAAGGACAGAACTAATGACGTCTATAAACAACTGAACAAAGATAGGTCATGATGGACGTACGACTCGTAGACGGCCAAATTGCGTTTAGAGCTATGAACATCATCCCAGGTGTAATACACTTGACCCATAGGTTTCATCGCACTAAAGAGATCCCTGGCTTTCGACGTTATGTGACAACTGAAGCTAGTCTCGTATCCCGTGATATTGGCTCCCTGGTTCCCAAACTGGCTGTAGATGTTACAAGGAAAGTACCAGTCCAGGAGGCTCCCGGATCCAGTAATACTGGAGCTCGACGATTTGGTAACCACTCCAAGGCAGTTCTTGTTGACCTTTTGGAACAAAAAGGAGGCATCATTGCCGGCGGCATTCCAGCTACCGTCGAGGACAGGATTGGTGTCTCCGTCGAAAGTTGAGCCAACAGCGGGGTGCTTAAACTTTGAGAAGTCGTAGTCGTAGCCATTTATGACGAGAGAGCTGTTTCCGATGAAACCTTCGCCGATCGCACCTCCGTGGAATCGATTAGGGGGTGTACCGCATACACTCTCCGTAAAGCCGAATGTGAGGTAACCCACTCCAGCCATGAGAACAAGAATGAGGCTGATGAGGCCCATCTTCTCTCGCCATGCTCGCTGTTGTTCTGGTGATCGTAAGCCTATATAACGATCAGCATTAATGCCAGATATATATTCGGCAGAAACATACCGCAAGCTCGCATGAGTGCTGGTGGAACCAGGAATGTGATGACGAGGCAGTAAGTCATCCAGGGCCCGCCTGGTCCTGGGCCCCTCCAACAACCTCTCTTCTTTGGGACGTCGGGCGTATTGCTGGGGATGGGAGTGAGACCTGATGTGCGTTTCCTACGGAGGGTTGCGCCGCGCTTGAAGAGCGCCAGACCAGACTCGTGTTGGTCTTCTTCACGGCCAAGAAGTGAGCGTCCTCTTCGTAGGTTTTCTCGCGGGTAATTTCCAGTTGCTATGTAAAAGTTAAATAAAAACATTGGGCGATATATTGCAACACGTACAAGACGGCATTACACCCATTCCGAGGCCCCCATCATCCATTTGTGTTGCGTGAGTGCGGTAGTGCCACTGTCGATGACCTGGTTCAATTTTTTCTCGGTCTGGCCGGACAAGACTCTTCCTTCGGGCTACTCTCGACGGATCAAAATATTCTGCCGCGCTCTCTGTGTCGAGATTGGGCGAGAGATGAGACTGGTATGCAGAGGGCATTGTCCTTTGCCGTTGTTGATGCAGTTGGCCCTGGCGATCACCACGCTCTTGAACCTGAAAGGAGACGTTGCCTTTGGCACTGTCGGTGGGAGAGAAAGTCGGGTTTCTTGGTGGGCCCGCGGTCTGTGATCTGGACGGCGACTGCTGAGTAGCTGGCCTGGCTGCGCGAGGCGGCCTTTGGTCGCCGCGGTATTCCATGATGACGGATGTGTGGCTGCTCGGACCTCAGGACTGTCTCAATTGAAAAAGGAGGGAAGTCGAGAAGGGAAGGACGGTAGCGGGAGGAGAGAGCGTGCAAGCTGAGGATGGTTGTCTCGCTTACTGTTAGACAAACTGACCGAAAGGCGGTAAAACGAGGTCGATGCCGTCTAGTCCCGGACTTTGCCGTTTTCGGCAGCTTACTCTGTTCCTGCGTTTATTCTTGACTGGAACCCAGTGACAGTGTGAAACACAATGACAAGTCGTGAAAGCACAGGAAAGCCTAGGAAAGCACGCTAATAACAATAACCAAGCTCTGACTACTGACCACGCTCAGCATGTTCCTTGCGTTGCATAGTGCTGACGGCATCACCTCCAACGCCGCAATATCTCCGTTTGTATCAATCATATCATCCGTCTTCTCCATCGCTTGCACGTTTCTTTCACAAAATTTTCAATCAACTTTTTGTGTGCCCATTTTAAACCCTCCGACGTTAACGGCAAGCAACACAGGCTGTGGATACTCTTATCGATTGAGATGCCTCGCGTATGACACTGACTGGCCTTTGTGTTGAACACTCAATCACCGTCGACTTCCTCTATGGAACGCTATCAATGTTTGACTTTTTACAGCGTTTCTTCCGAGAGGCACTAGATCATCAGTGCCAATCTCAACAATACTCTAGTATGATCTAGATACATAGTGAATCGTCTTTCCTACCATATGTTCCAAGCAAGCACGAAATTACACTGAAGCATCTTCGTGACATTCCAATCCCTCGATGAAGTAGCTGTGGAATTCTACAGCTCTTGCTATGTACCAACTGCGCTCAACTTGAATCTCGTGCCACCTTCCTCAAACTCAAATGCAACGTGGTTAGTGCATGGATCACACATTGAATTCTAGCTATGATCCCGATTACTTACATCGAGCTTACAAGCAGCAGTAAGACTACACAGCGAAACATCAACTCGACGTTTTCTTTGGCTGGACAGCTCATCCTCCGAGAGGCGCTCGATCAAGAGCGCTAATTGAATCACTCATTCTGCGGGACGGACCACCGGACGACGGTAGGATTGTGTTAGAACCTCCCGCTGGGTATGTATATCCTTTCGTGAGGTGTGATGTGATGCAGACAACTAGGAGATGCTTCCCCAAAAGCGCGACGAAATCAAGACAAACGGCCGAGCGACCCCTCGATCCACGCATAACCATAACTTGTGCAAGGTGAAACTACAGTGGAAAAAGATCGTGATTTCGTTCATGATTTCCAACTTATTGTGAGGCCTCCGATTGACATCCATCCAACAATGTCGAAGTGTTCGAAGCAATTGCTGGTAATCAAATGTAACACGTTTGTATCCCGCTGTCCTTATCTCCTATATTCAAATGCTGATCCTCGAAATAACACCAGGGTCACAGCAACATCTAAATAGTCTGGAAAAAATTGTCCTAAAAATCATAATCCTACAACAATTCTTGCGTCTCTCTGTTCTCTTTGTTTTCTTTTCTTGGACGGGCGAGGGTTGGTGTCCAGGAAAAGAATCCCACTCTGCATGGTCACCAACAGTCAGATACCACATCGGAGGGTCTTGAGTACCAAGTGCCTCTTGGAGCCTCTGTACCACACCATCGGGTAGGCGACGATGGAAATAGTTAACATGTAGCCTCGCCACTCGTGCATAGCAGTCATTCGGAAGACCATGGACTTCCAAGACCCTGATCTGCCACCCGACTTCCCGTGACAATACGCGTTCCATGGTGAAGATAACAGGAACGAAGAAGTTATTTGGGACTGGTGACTCCTCAGATGTCTTGAAAATTTCTTCCTTGTATTTGCTTCTGTCAACTCGGATACGGGGAACATGATGTTTTGACTTGTAGGAATAGGAATACCATAGTACAAGACGGGTGGCCAGCGATGGTCAGGCGCGCGCTTGGGCCAAAGGTATCGAGACAACTTCGGCAACGGTTCGTACTCCCGAAGCATTGCCAGGGACTAAGTAGATCATTACCCAACAATACCATACTCAAAACGACGCCACCACCCACCTTTCTAACATAAGGGTGAACAGGCCGTACAATTGCTATATTCAACTGAGGAATAGGCTTGGATTCTGCGACCTGAGAGTCGGGTGTATTCGACATTTGTAAAGGATCTGTAAAGGAGTTGTGAGGTCTTACTTTTAAGTTATACAGAAAAAACACGACCAATCAACTTCCCTAATATGGCCAGTGCCACACAAAGGGCCAAAATAAATGACGATCAAGCAACGACCAAATTAACCCCTGCTGAACCCTGCCTAATTACGTGTCACTGCATTGCTGCGATAGCACGTAAATATCTTGCTGTACCGTTGAATCGAAACTTGCCAGAACGGTGAAATTTACGAATTGCTCGAGTGTGAGAGATGAAGGCTACCTAAAATTACCTTGCCATTATCTTGCTCTGCCAAGTCTCTCCTACCCGAAAATTACCCCGAAATTTCTCCAACCCAAAAAGTACCTTGCCGTTTACAGATCAAGCACGCGTGCGCCACACAACTTAGTCTTCAATGCGAGAGGTTGCATGACTTCAACCGTCAGGTAATTTCTCCAGCATGACTTAACAATCTTGAAGCTTGATCATTCTTAGAGACCTTTCTTTGAAATCCCCTTGCTTGCCTATGCTCTCTACCACCCTATATCTAATGGTGTCCATCCATCATACGTACTCAGGGGAGATACTGCTCGGTTGTTGCAGACTTGGCCCCAGAAACCTTCCTCTACCTATCGTATACTTGCCTTGCATCTGTATCCGTGCTCGTAGAGTCGCCCTCATGCTTGCAGATCCGCCTCTACGCTCGCAGATCCACCATCATGCCTGCAGCAATCTGGGCGGGAATCTCGATGCATGATGCATCGTGGTATCTTCCGTGTAAGACGAAACTATAGATCCAACAGGTACCAGACATCATGCGGCCAATTCCCCGAAGAGGCCCCCTTTTAGGCTCGTCACCAGCCCATCGTCATCGAGCTTACAAGCAGACAATTTGAAGACTAGTACACAGCGGTAATATTAACTCGACGTCTTCTGAGTCGGATGGACAGCTCACCCTCCGAGGGGTACTCGATGAAGCGTGCTAATCGGATCACTTTAATCCTACGAGACAGACGGGCCAGGATGTACTTGGATCGCGGGGTGAAGTTGTGTTGGATGTATGGATTCTGGAAAACCCCCCCCACCGAATTTCAACCGCTTGGTCCAGCTTGTGGCTGGATTCTGCTACTCCCTCGTTACGAACATTCGCCCCTTCAGTGAGAGTACAGGCAACACAAAAGGTTTGCTATGTATGTCTGCAAGATGACTGTTCCATACCCTGAGAACCGAACTAGTATTTTCCAATCTCATATGCCGCCGCTCTCCAAATGAATTCATTATATCGCGCTTATGATCTTCCGTATTGCATGGCGTGAACGGTGGACAGTAAGATGGTAGACTGAGAGCGTGACAATGTTGTGTCTTGCATATGTACATGCCCGAGCTCAACGTTCAACGCCTAATACAAACGATATTCAAAGTACAGATCCAACAGCAAAACACGTAATAACAGACATATACTTCCTTTCGACGTTCATTCACGACGACCAAGTGCTCGAAGCAATCGCTGGGGATCGAATCTCATAAGCGGTTCTTTCGTATCCCACTGCCCTTCATCTCCGTCAGCCAAATACCACATTGGAGGACCCTCAGCACCAAGCGCCTCTCGGAGTCTCCTGACACGCGGTTCAGGAATCTTGGTACCACTATAGTTCCCGCGAAGTGAGGCCATCCAACGATAAGGGTCTCCAGGCATACCATACACCTGGTTCATTTCAATGCCCCATCCAGTTTGGTCGGATAAATCATCCTCGAGATGCAAAAGAACAGTGACGAGAAAACCCTCAAAGGCTTTCTGTGGATCCTGGTCTTGAAAGACCTCGAGTGCTTTCTTTGAAAGACGGCTAATGTCCACATTCGGTCGAACTTCTTCATTCCAGTGTTTCTCTAATAGATGGGCGGGCACAGGATATCCGTAGTACATGGTTGGTGGCAAACGGCCTGGAATTCGATTAGGCCAAAGGTAGCCTGGAAGCTCTTTCAATGGCACGTAGCCCTCTAGAACCTTGAGGTCCTGAACAGGAAGCAATTGATGAGAAACGTTTTAGCATCGAAATCTGCTTTTTGCTCACCTTTTTGGTACCGAACCGCGCAGGTCGCCTTATAGCCGGATTGAGTCTGTCATCAGACATAATTGCTCGAACGAGGGCATCACGCGAGTTTGTCATTGCTCATAGACAAAGGAGGGGAAGCCAGTTGTGTTAGGTTCAACTTGGAAATCGAATATTACCGCGTAGTTTGCCGTTACCAGGACGCCAAGATGATACATATAAAAATAATAAAGTACATAAGTACGTCGACGTTATGATGTGTTTGGTTTAAACAACTCTTCCACGGTGCTTCTTTGAAACTTACGGTCACCTTGACATGGCCACCCTCAACATATCTAATTCGCCAATTACGCAAGTGTCACAGCATGCAGTACCCGCTCACACCAATCTACAACCGCAGCTCTTGACGAGGCTGTTCCTGGATCTGCGTGGCAGGCGCTTCGAAGTGGACCGAGAAACGATCATGAACCTGCCTGAATCCGTTCTTCTATGCCTATTTCCGAATGGGCTCGTTCTGAGCCGCCAGAGTGTCGCTCTGTCTGATGGTGGAGAAAATGAGGAGGACGAGGAGGTGTATGGTGTTGACGTGAGTATCTATCACATGCCGAATTATTAGGTGGAATGTTGGACATTTCATGAACGACTGTTTTATTCTAGTTCGACCCGGATTGCTTCCAATATGTCCTTACTTTCTTCAGAGATGCCTCAGAGACGTTCTATGGTACCGCTGCATCCCCGGGCTTATTTGCTGCCCAACAACATCTACTGGACGGGCCACCGAACGATTTCGGCCCAGCTGCTTCGCAAAACCCCCTGCTTTCTAAACAGGCTATCATTGTTTTACGAGAGGAGTTGGAATATTTCTCTATACCCATGAAGGATGGGGATGCTACTACAGACCAAAATGGAATTGCAAACGACACACTTCTCGATATCAAAAGGCGGTCCGGAGACTATCTTATGGACAAGCGAAACATATTCACGGCTCTCCAGCGTAATGTTAATAAGGAAAACAATGTTGCGGAGCAACATCTTATAGATATGTTGTGCATGAGGTACGATGACGGTTTCCCTGGCTTGTTCACTGACTGAACAACCATATAGCGGATTTGACCGCGATGATGAATGGGGATTCCGTGCACTAGAGCCCTCACGGTGTTGTATATCTTCCATCGCGTTGGTATTGCTTAAAACTGGGATTATGCACCATCCAAATGGGGAGAAGCCAGTAGAGGTTGATTATCCTCAGATGGCCACCGCGCAAAAGTTACTTTTGTTTTGGAGAAAACCTGCTGTCAGTCACGTTCCCTTTGACTCCTCGAAATGTCCTTGCTTACGTTCTGTTTAGCGAAAATGCTGGTGGGATGGAATTGACGTTGAGCTATCAGCTACCAGCGATTCACCAGTGAAGACCGTGAAACTTTGGGCTCGTCGGGTCTGGACATTGGAATTGAGTTTGGTAAGATTCGTCCGCGCATCACAATGTATGCGTATCGTTTGACTCACAAAATCTAGGTATAACCAGGAAACGTCTTCATTCTGGACCCCGTCAGCTGCGTTTCGCTCTCTCTGGTACATACCTCTTCATGGATACCCATCCTACTGTTGTTCCAACGCTTTATAAGCACGCATACGCGGGCGGGAAATGCTCCATGACGCTTTGTCATGTAGTGGCTGTCTTTGGCTCCTGGCTGCGGACAACCTTTTGTGATGTTCCTGCCCAACGATTGTTACTTTCATACCCTACAAGCAACTACTTACACCTCATTTACGATTATCTATCATGTCACAGACCATACCCCTGATCTCTCCTTGCATGTCTGGTTACTACGTATCATCAGATATCATTTTGAGGACGAAACAAAAGATCGTTGTCGGCAGTCTTTGGCAGTGTCTGACTTTGTCTGACCCATATATCCTTTTGGAAAAGACCGCCGGCGTCATCAATGGACCGTGTGCTAAAATGCTACGCGACCATTAGAGTGGCGGGGCATCTATACCTTTCACCCAAACCACTGCCGCCTCACGGTGTCCGTGAGGCAAGATCGATCAAACGTCATCGGGCACCCAGCCTCCGAGTCCGGCTTTTAAGTGCTTATTCGCAGTCTACGAGTCATCCGGAGTCGATCCCCTATGTCCTCGGTTACTGTATCACATACCTCCACAAGATCCAAGTCGACGAAGCACAGAACTCGCTCGGAAGAGCAGCCTCGCACTCCAGATGGCACAAAAAAACTCGCAGTGAAGACTGGTGGCCTCCATCTGGAACCGGGTATGAAGACGGGGCCACCACGTCCCGAGGTTCCTGCAGAGACCTTGCCGGTGATGCTAGGAGATCGGACTCGACGCTCGCGCTGCTCACCGGAATTCCTGCTCGAGATGTCTGCGCGTGACCCCTCGGAATTCTTCGAGCGGCATGGTAGGAAGTTGAAGATCATCACGGGTTCGGAAGCCGCTATGTTTTATAAGAAGTTCCTTGGGTATGTTATAATTTCTGTGATACCATACAAATGCTTAGTGTGATCTTGTAGAGGGAGGAGTCCTGCGGAGATCCTAGCCGAAAGGGAGGGTGTTGCAGAAGGGGTGGCCCGACCCTGTGTTGTCTTCGCTGTGGCTGTGGAAGACGGGAGATGTGTCGATTACTACACGACATGGCCCAGGACAGAGGTGCGCCTGACTTCGTTCATTGATTATGCGGTTTAACTCCTTATGCCTTGTAGAGCACCCGCGATGCTGTGGAGACAAAACAACTAAAACACTTTCACTCTCAATTTCGCAAGACTGCGAGGGCTTTGGATAGTGAATTCAAACGAGCAAGTATCTATGGCGCTGCAGAACCCATCATTCCCGAGAAGCAAATGGACAAACTGCAAGAAATATCGATTGCACAAGAACCGATGACTACGAGAGCACCTCCAAGCATCGCACCTCCAAACGTCGTTCCTCCTCCTCCAGAGATGAAGTTAGACGGGAAAAGTCCTCCATTGTATGTGTCAACGCTGAAGCTCTTCTCAATCTCTAATTTCATTCCATAGGTCGGCCACAAACAGTGTCATGTCCCTCCCATATCTCGATTTCATTAGGAATGTTCCTAATGGACATCGAAGTGAGTACCTTCCCCCATACATTGCGGCTTTTCTGGTTAACATACGATCACTCTAGTCCCCTTGAGGGTCACGAATCCCGACAATAGGCTCTCCTCGTATGCAATGCGCCTTTTCCCTTTTTTATAGTCCTCTAACTTTTCCTGAAGTATATCCCCATCACCTCTAGCTTCTCCCGCGATCCCCACCAAGGCTGCCCAACAACCTAAAAAGGCCTCCACCATCGAGAACAAGCCCAATTGTAAGCAAGTTGCCTATGCTTTGAATATTGTTTAATATGATGATCAGACTTCCCTACTCCTACACCATTCTCTACTCCCGCTCCGACTGAGAAACTCCTGATGCCCGAGGGCGTTACAAGAAGCGACAGCAGTATACGGTAAATGTGTTCCTGTGAATTGGATACACTTTTATATTCACAACAATTTATTCAGATCATCACGTTCCAAAGACTCAACTAGGTCCTCTGCGGCCTCGGCGGCTAGTACTGTTTCCAAGGAAAGTCATAGAGGGAAGCATCAAGCCAAGGAAATACCTGAATTTCTTATGGTCTTGCTTGAAGGGAAGATCGAGAAAGAAGTCCGAACATGGCATGGGTATGTCTCTATATATCCTTGCTACCCTTCTTCACGCCAACATGCTTAATCCATAGGCTCGAACGTCAAAATTCAAGATCAACACCTCGATCCGCTAGCCGCGTGTCCCTCTGGGATGGTCCCCTTGCTCGCGAGTCCGGCCGCTCGTTCGCCTATACAGCACGACCAGATGGCGAGGAATCTTCGGAAGAAGAGGAAGACTTCGATAACTCCCCAGTCATCCCTCCACCCCCTTCCTTCTTCGGGATTGCACGTTCCACATCTGAACCCCACTACCTTCCTCCTGTGATGGCTCCGGCTGTACAAGGATATAGGTTGCCCTCATCTCTTGGTGGGTCCCCTATGGGGTCCTTTGCAAACCTTGCGTACGGGGCGAGTCCACTACCTCCGCCAGCCCCAGTCTTGTACCCACCCTCGCCATATGTGCCTGCAACATATGTATCCCCTTATCACTCACCTGCTGTGCCCCTGATGCGACCTCTGTCTGGATCCTCGTATCCACCACCATTTCAGCAGTAAATCGACGCTGCCACCGGCTTTTATATCATTATCAATGCACCCTGTTTCCCTTGTTTTCCTCGTCATCTCACTATCCACTCAATTCTTCATTCATAGATACCAACCAGCATTACTTAAAGCTCACTAGCCTTTCGAGAAAAGGCTGTAATCACATATTGTATCTTACTACCTGCTTGTCGCCCTTTGGGTTGTACCATACTTACACTTTGAGTTTTCTGTAGTTCTCGTTCCTTCGTAATCCTTTCCAGGATGGCCTGACTACTATACACTTACTTACTATTAGTTACTATCTGGATACTTACATTCCCTTCAATGGAGAGCTATATTCCCTCTGTAACAAGTCGCTTGTCATCGTAGAACATTGACATGATCGAGAAAAAGGACGACGTACTTCATTGATGAAACATATCTCATGCAATGCTGGACTGCGTTCCGATTCTCCGAAAGTTTCAAAAATCGACTGCATAACCGTTTATTGCTCTAGGAGCCCCTTTTTCGACTTTCCATACTGTAGCTTTTTCCGGACGATCGTCCGTAAGCTCAGAAACCGTCGCATCCAGAGTCCCATCGCGCTCTTGTGATCTATCAGAGTATCGCAGACTCGGTCGTACACCAAGCGTCGAGCAAAGCGCTTTATATCGCGAACGAATCTGACGAAAGAGTTTGGGGAAATCTGTGTCGTCCTTCTCGGAGGGGTTAGTTCTTGGAAACTGGGAGATTAGGTCAAGCAGTCGCTGAGTATGATTCGTCGCACGGCTACATGATGAGGTTTGAGCTTTTTCCATCACAGTCGTTGAGAGAGTAGGACACACTCGTCGGCCCGACCCTGTTTCTCGAATATCGCCTTCCACATCAGCGCAAACCCTTCATAAAACCCAAGTTCTTCCCACATCTCGAACCCCTTTGCGCGTCCGAGCGCCCGCCCTTCGATGAGACCATGGATCTTACCATGTGCGAAGCCGTCCTCGTAGCCTGTTTCATAGAATCTGAAGAGGAAGGTCTTAGATGAAAAGCGCGAGTGGGGATGTCAGAGCGTGTGCGGACGTTTGTTCTAGATGCACCAAAGACTCAAGATCGAAATCTACATCCATGGCAGAAAAAAGCCAGCTTCCTGGGCCTGTTCCAGAATGAGATATGATGAAAGTAGCTGGCCTATGACACTTCCATTCCATTTTAGTAGCCTTATATAATACTGGCACGTGAGCACACGCTCACGAGTTCAATTTGAATCAACAAACGCGTTGATCAGATACAAATGTATACTCTTGTATACTATACAATAACTTATCAGAAATCAATCAATTGCAACTAACAGCCGAGTCTATCGACTATCCCCAATATTCTTGTGCTCACTTGCCTTTATATTCATTTTCTCAGAGGAACAGAGTGTTCCCAAAGTCCTGCATGGCATTCGTCGAATACATGCCGACCCACACCATGGCATTTCCTGTGGAGGTATTATCCAACATCGACAAGCAACACTAGCTCCGGAATTACTTGACACTTCTCCCTCCATCTATTTCGAGAGTCGAAACGCAGTGATTAAACATTTTTGGAATTCCATGAAAACAAAGGTTTCTCTCTCTCTGGTTTCGAAAACTTTTCACAGTGTTATGGAGATCTATATCTATGAAGTTGTGATGATATTCCGATTTCAATATGTTCCAATCCTCCTGCAATGCCTGCAGTCCATACCTTCAGGGTCTACCATTCCTCGAGGACACCGGTGCCGACGCCTCGACTTTTATTTAGGCGTCGGCGACGTTCCATACGACGACGAGGCCTGGTATGAGGGCGGTCACACTCTATGGGGACTGATTCCTGCATGTCCCAACCTGGAAATTCTGGTGGCTCGAGTACTTTCCATCAAGTTGCACCTGCCATGCCTTACTCACAAGGCTTTGTGGAAGACTATTGCAGCGTGTGCGAAGACTATCCGGCGTCTTGAATTATACGGGTTTGAGATCCGCATGGACCGCGTGGAGATGATGTTACGATATCTCAGGAAACTCGAAGCATGTAGTATTGCTCATGTCAAAGAGTTTGATCCCTTGAGGAGCATATACGACGATGAGGAACCCAAGAAGCGTGTCATCTCTAGAGGGAGGTGCTACGCATCTGTGATGCTCAAAGATGATTGGGACTATTCGAAGCCTTCCGGGTACTTCAATGCCTCGACTGTGTCAGAATTCAAGACGGCAAAAGAAAGTTCCTCTTGGCCACCATTCGCCGCTTCTGCACCATACATTCTTTCACATCTACACACATTGCATCTCGATAGCTTTGATTCGAAAAGGATGATTCAATTTAACTTCCCTCGCCTACGCCATCTCGACATGTATTGTTTTTCCAAGACTGATGGCCTCAGCAGTAGTCGGGGGTCTTTCCCGGACACCCTCTCACACCTCACATACGCTGGAAAAGGCGCCTCTATTGCACAGATAATCGGGTTCTTTCCTCAACTACGCTATTTAAATCTGTCCATTGAATTTAGCAACTTTCCTGATTCCCATTTCACAAATCCTCACCTATTCCTCGAGGCTGTTGAGCTGGCTACCTGGGATTGCCTCTTCGATCCCCAGCCACAGATCAAAGATATTCTTATTGCAGTTCGCGCTGGGATATTACCCAGCCTGCGCACGATTCAAGTCACTCGACCCGGGAAAGGTGATGACTCATTTCCCATTCAGGAGAAGGAGAGTGCAGATTTGGGTGTCATTTTTCAAGTGGTCGTAAGAGAAAAACCTATCTTTCGTCGCATGGCTAGAGAACATCATGGCTGAGCCCCTAATGCTGGATCTATAACGTCTCCATGTAGAGGTTACTATGCATACCAACAAAACACTCCAGAGTATTTCTCAATCAAGTTGACTACGTACGACGATCATGACACCACAGAATCATTCAATTGGCATCAGAATCTGTGATGTATATACCGCATCCACGCAGTACTTACCTTCCCTGCCTCAACTTGAATGACATCTGACCTTTTCTCAACAACATGGGGGCATATGTAAGCCTGAAAGGTAGGTTGTCATGTACATATTTTGGAAATACTTGTGAAATACATCTGGACTCATGACAAACTGGCCTTTTATAGCACTTGCATCGTTCAACAAATACGACGATCATGACACCATAGAATCATTCAATTGGCATCAGAATCTGCAATGTATATACCGCATCCACGCAGTACTTACCTTCCCTGCCTCAACTTGAATGACATCTAATCTTTTCTCAATGACATGGGGGTGTATGTAAGCCTGAAAGGTAGGTTGTCATGTACATATTTTGGAAATACTTGTGAAATACATCTGGACTCATGACAAACTGGCCTTTTATAGCACTTGCATGGAAGGGGCCAATGCTTTGCGTGGCATTACTCGGATGGTTGATGTTTGTAAATTGAGCTATTTGATGATTCTTGTCAGGAAACCAAAATTCAATGAAAATTTTGTGAAAAATGATTATTTCTGCAATTTCCTACATATGTCACTCCATTTCATGTAGTGATATATTCACTATATTCCAGCAGAAGTACATTATCTATCAAGTTACTATGCCACTGAGGATTAACTGAGGATTGTATTCAGCCTGATTAGAAGAATACAGACCTACAGATGCAAGAGTGATGACAGACATTGAGGATATGAGAGAGAGAGAGTACAGAGACAGAGAATGTAAGGAAGAAATCTGCCACCAACAAGATAACAGTAGCAACAGGGATAAA
>JAGGAW010025838.1:0-27344 GCA_017657375.1 Termitomyces sp. T27 | reverse complement strand
TGATTAAGTCTGTGAAAGTATCTCAAATTTCCCAGACACTGATATACCGGATATTATATGTATAAAATACAGATAAAATCTCCGAAAACAATTTCAAAAAAGAAAAAAAAAAAAACATGGTACATGCAAAATCATGACCACTCGAGCTCGGTGTCATCTTCGTCTTCGTCAATTTCTCCTCCGTCATATATGATATCCAACATTTCCTGGAGCACTTCGGCTTCCTCAGGATACTCTTCCCCATTACCATCTCCCCGACCAAAAATCATCGCCGCTTCCAGCTCCATCCGTGTTGCTTGATGCGCACTTTTATTCCCTTGCTTCATCACTCTCATTGCAATTTTGGATATGCGTTCCCAGCCCGGATATTTGACCCGCCTTGACCAATGATCAAATGACTCGCGTCTTCCTTTCGACAGATGATATCGTCTTCCCAATGCTTTGGCTGTTTTCTCCACAATTATGCGCCGGCGAATCTGATAGAGGTTTCTCTGGTCCTAGAAAAAAAACAACAAGAGCCCAACCCAATAACCGTCGTTCATCTCAGGAAACTGAATCGATACATACAATCTCTGTCATTTCGCTAGGAAAGGCAGAAGCCTGCCAGTGTAAACGTTGTCGATTATTCGATGCCTGAAGTCTTTCATTCCTATCCTGGACCTTCTGGAGCTCGTCAAGAATGCGGGTGATCCGTGACTCAAGGTCATAGTTTGTCATCTTCAAACGGTAATTCTCGATCTCCAGTGCCTGGAGAGCCTCGATTTTTTGTTCCAATCTGGCCTTTTCCATTTGTAGCCTCCCATTTGTATCTTTTGCATCGTGCAGCTCCTGCATGGTCCTGCAGACCTCAAGCGTGAGCGACCGTCCTTCCTCATACGGATTTTGTTGTTGAGAAGTCTCGATATTGTTACCCAAAGTCGATATCCGGACCTTTGTAAATTCGTCAAGAAGCGTCAATCGTACGGCATGCACTTTACCTCTTACTCGTTGACCAGGTCCCGCATTCGGTGTCCTCTCTATCTGGAAGGGTCCTGTCTCTGCACTCGTCCATGTGTCTGGCACAAGCGGCCATCCAAACCACTTGGCAAAGAATTCACCCCAACTTTGGGAGGATGATTCAGTTTGTTGAGCATCTTTGACACTAGCGATCGACTGCAGGAGTATCATGGCTATAGCTCCTGTTAATACGAGGACAGGAGTACTACGGAGCGAGGCCGCTTATCAGTGGGTACACGCGTTCAATTTAAAGTTCGAACGGTGCAGTCCATGATAACGTGATAAGGTTCCGAGAAGAAGCACTTGCCGCTGCTCTCGTACAACACTTATGCAGAGTATAAAGCAGTCTAATGGCGTACTTCACATTACCCAACTTCCAACTCGATTAATTTACCGTCAAGTACTGTACTCAGGATCCTTAGTATCAACGGAACACACTCCGTGACAGTAAACCCTCTCACCTCTTTTCCCCGAGCTCTGTTCTCTACAAAAACTATGCCATTGAGATCTATACATACTTGTTTGACCGCGACAATAACACTAGAAACTACTGGACAGCGAGGCTGATCATACTTGAGATTCGAGACGACTATATACATATCTGTTACTGGACCATCGTTGGCTTGAAATGTCGCAGGCTTGAGAGGTGCAAATGAGTTTTTTTTTTTTTTGTGAGTTGCATTGAATTTTTTTTGTGAAGCCCGGTCATCGGAGTCATCGTGGTTGATTAACAAACGCAACCAGTCGCTTTAAGTTTTAGCGTTTTCTTGAAGTTGACAGACATATCTTTGGCTCATCTCAGCTGTTATCATGGATGTTCATTGGGAATGTTGTAAGCCTGATTGTTGAAATATCGAAATAGATTCTCCGTGAGAATTGACTCGAATACACTGGGGCCGTCATAACCAATCGTAGTCGTCGTCATCGTCATCGTCGTCATCGTCATCTTCATCGATATCTCTTTCGTCAGATATGATACGCAACATTTCCTGAAGCACTTCTGCCTCTTCAGGATACCCTTCCTCATCAACATCTCTCCAAGCGAAGTCAATGGCTGCTTCCATCTTTGTGCGCGTCGCTTCATGCGCGACTAAATTTCCTTCCCTCTTGGCTCTCATTGCGACTCTGGCTATGCGCTCCCAACCCGGATACTTGACGCGCCCGGACCAATCGTAAAATGACTCGTGTCTCCTTATCGGCCATCCATGACAATATTCTCTTTTCAACACTTTGGTCGCCTTTTCTGAGATAATGCGCCGACGAATCTGATACAGGTCTCTCCGGTCCTAATTCAAGAAACCAATTCAATTCAACAAACGCTACTGAGCTAAATAACTTGAATCGATACATACAATCTCTGTCAATTGCCACTGTAGAGGTCGTCCTTCATTCAATTCCATAAGTATGTCATTTTCGTTTCGAAGTTGCTGAAACTCGACAAGCATACAGGCGATGCGCGACTCAAGATCATCGTTTGTCACCCTCAGATTGTTATTCTCGACTTTAAGCGCCTGGAGATTTTCGGTCTTGGAGTCCTGAAGGAGTCTTAATAGCCAATTCGTTGAACCACCTAACCTGTCAATTTCTCGCTCCAATCCGACCTTTTCCATCCGCAGCTTCTCATTTGCGTCCTTTGCTTCTTGTAGCTCCTCTTTGGTCCTGTGCAACTCAGCCATTACATCGAGTAAACGTTCATACGGTTTTTGTTGTCGAAAAGTCCCGATATTATCAGTCAGAGGCGAAATCGGGACTTTTTTTTTATACTACTAAGCGAGGCATCTGGACATGTGCACTCAATTTAAAGTTTGAACAGTGCATAATAACGTGATGAGTTGATCCTGTGAAGCGCTCGAGAAGAACGAGCGACTGCGGCAGTTATATATGTTATCGATAATCGGACAAACGGCTCGTTAATCAATTCAGAGAAAGAAATTCATTTCACATTACTGGACTCCTTCCAAAAAGCTGAGATTCAGCCCGAACCGGGTATTACTTTCTTCAAGACACAGACCCTGGGTCTTTCTCTATCAGAGGTACGAATTGGTTTTAGTGCCAGGCGAAACCCCGAATTAATGGATTACTTCTCGCAGCCTGACCTCCTGAGGTTGCTTGAACGACAGGTTGCAGGACAACGTCAGCATTTTGATTTGAACCAAACCAAGCAGTAAAATTTCAACTTAACCAACACAGAATCTATGTAGGAGAAATATGAGTGAGGCTTCGACTTGTGTCCTAATCCACACGTCTGACACTTCTGGGTACGAATACCCATACAAGCAGCATAGTACTCATCATCGAAATCATTCTAACCAATGAATCAGTACTTCTTCACGAACAGACAGAATGGAAGAGCAACATACAAAGGTTGAAGAACCTTTATTCCGAAGCGAGAGGAGAGGAAACCGGTAAGGAAAGGGAGAGCAGCAGAACCAGTCATCCCAATACCAGTAATCCATCCGATGCTGACAGTGACAAGCCTCCGAGGAAGTATCTTGGAGGTATGGGCCACCATGACGGGGAACATAGGCCCCAAGACAAGGCCGATCATGGAAACCTATGACGGAAGTGAGTGGTTTGGGAATTAGAATTCCAAAAGCGGCTTACAGCAACTGCGTTCTCAATGATGGAGGGTACAAACCATATGGTGATTTCCAAACTGTAATCGAAAAAGCGTCTGAGTGTTGGTTAAAGGCTCGTCGTGGAACTTTACGTACACGAGAGCGATCAGAGAGTATATGAATATTACACGGTGTTCACCGACCTGCGATTCATCATTGGTACATGGACCTATCCCAGGATATTCATCAACATACAAGTTTATTAAACCATAAAAGACAGACGCGCCCGAGGGTGAGGCCTTCCAGATGTTGAGTTCATGGAAAATTTAAGGTGACGCAACACCATACCTCCAAAGAAACCTGATGAAATATACCCTGACGAGTGACCACCACCTCGCTCACGGATGATGAAAGTCACGATCCATCCTACACAAGAGAAGAAGAAAGTAAGGGTTAGGATTTACTGAGACGAAAGACGATAATAAGCGCGGCAGTATTGAGGACCGCTAGACCGGCAGAGACGAGATAGTGGAAGGACCAGTGGCGTTGGTTTGAGAAATAGGTGGCTACAAAAGGTGAGGTAAATGCGCCAAGACCTGGATGCCAGAAGGATCAATCGGATGCTCTGTCAGAATATGTAGATGCAAGATTTCACCATACGAGGCATGCAGAAGCCCGAGCTTTGTTTCCATGTTCTGAGATAGGCTGCTCACAAATCCGTTAGCATGAGCGTCCTATGAAGGTAGAGAGGGCTTTATGTCAGAGTCGATGATGACGGACAAGGACAGATACAAAACCAGTAAAGAGAGGCCACAGCCAGTAATAAAGTTCGCGAACACCATCACTGGGAAAGGAGGGCCGAAAGCTTGAATTATGTAAGCTGTGAGCTGGAGGGTGGTACCTGTGACATGATGATCAGTGGACGAGTAGAAGTCTGTAGGGGAGGAATAAGTAATACCAATCACTATACACTGTGTATATTATCAAGGTTAGTAAAAGGAATCAAGGGGGTAGAGAAACTAAGACCTTTCCAAAGCCAATTTTTCCATTGAGGTACATATTTAGTGTGCCACCCAGTATGAATCCCTATACTTCACATGAATGACTGGCCACAGTTTAGAGACGCTATGGAAACAACCTACCACACAATTTGATACGAAATATAGTGAGACAACCATGTCACCGAGCTAGAAGTCGTCGGTCAGAGTCGGGCTTGTCGATGGAGTAGTATGAATGTACATTGTATTGGCGTTGGAAGGCAGGCAGCAAGGGGCCATTAGATCCATCATTCCACCCCTCTCCGAAAAGAGCACAAAAAAGTGTGATAAGATGGATAAGAGCAAGTTTACGGCTGCGCGCTTGTTCTGCGGATAATGTCGAAGACATCCCCGACACTGTCCTGTGAAGGGTGTTGGCCACGCCGATTTGAGATGCTGCAGGGGTCAAGTTGAATTGACTAGCAGTCTCAGTAGATACAGGCTCTTCCTTTGATTGTAAAGGCGTTAGAGAGTCTGTCGTTAGAGTTCGCGATAGTCTCCGCGTGCGATCTTTGGACCAATGTGTCGCAGGCGGTATGTCAAGCGCAGTAGTTCGCAACTCATGGCCAGGAGGGGCGCCATTAGCATTAGTGGACAAAGCAGACTCGGTTTGGAGATGAGTGAGTGCAAAAGCCTCTACGTGCGTGTTCGTCGATGTGGAGAAGAACATGGACGAATAAGTAAGAGAGAAAAAACTTTTGTAGGTCACCTCTCAAGCTTGTGTAGATATAGACGAAAGACCCTGTCCGGAGGTATCGTTCCGAGGGTACTCATGTTGCAACCGGCCCTGCAATGTCGAAAAATATGTACCCCATAATTGCCATGAATGGAGCACTGCGTGACTCGACTATTAATAACGATTTTGGACTAAGTTCAATAAAACCTTTGTTCAAATACGACGCTTGACAGTAGGCAGTCGGAAGTCGCACTGCGCAACATCTGAAGGGGTTCCGTAGGGTTCCGTTCATGCCGCTGGTCCGGATCCTGCACATGTTCGACCAATCCTTTCATCTGAAGGTGAAATGAGTACCCGGTTTCATAATTGCAATACGAATACAGTGCTTCATCCCAAGAATTTATTATTGTACCCACTCCCATAGGTTGAGCAAAGGCTTTGAAAGAACGATAAAATGATGTCCCAGAAAACAACGATGCAACATGTACAGGAAAGAAGGTCGGAAACCGGATCAACTGACCAATGCATAGTGTGTTTGTTGTTTATTCTGAAAGACTACACACCGAAACCCCCACTAGTACTACTTATGTCTGCCTACTCGCGTCCTCCAATGAACGTTCATCCGTATGCCCGATTGAACACGTTTCATGGTCCCAAACGCCAGCTTCTAGGCAATCATGCGGGTCATGCAGCTCCAGCGTGGAAAAGCGTTCCGGCTCAAGGCCCCAGTTCAATCGGAAAGGGGAAACAGGTTCAGCTCGATCCAGGAAGCAAAATCTTCCTGAGCAGACTTCCTTTGGATGTAACGGACTCGGAAGTAGAGGTAAAGTTCCTTTCATTTACGGCAACCACTGAGCACGTTACTCATCGACGAACAGGAGCTTTTTCGAAAAACGATAGGGCCGCTAAGGGAATGTTTCTTGGTTTTCAACTCGCAGGGTAGGTCGAAAGGAATGGCTGTTGTAAGTTTTTCGCGCCCAGGCGATGCGATGCTGGCCAAGCAAAAATATGATGGCAAGGTTGTGGATGGAAGTAAGCCCCTTATGTTGATGTTGTGTATGAACGTGATAACTAAGGCATTATCTCACTCCAGGGCGACCCTTGAAGATTGAAATCATAACAGAAGCGACACAATTACCCGGAGCACCGACGGGACCACCACCGACACCGTCCCTTCTGAATAGGATTGGCAACCCGGCCAATGCGCAAGCCACTGTGGCTAACGGTGTAGCGTCAACAATGTCCGTCTTACTAAGACCTTGTTCAGACCTGAGCTTTATTGATTGTGAACGTAGATCGCCTCAAGCTCAGAAAGCCCGGAGCCAGACGCAAATCATACCTCCTCTGAATGCTGCTATACCTATTCCCCCACGACGTATACGCCAAAAGAAAGGGCCGAAGCGAGTCAAGAAGCGCGCCGCTGTCACAGTAGATCAACTTGACAAAGAGATGGAGGATTACCGTGCGGCAGCAGATATGTCTGGTCTCACTGGTATCTAACTCTGTCCTTTGTGGAATCGCGACTTTTTCTTGCCTCTCGCTTTGCTATACATTTGTTATATCCCGCATTAAAGATTCGCATGATTTTACGGCATCTTATCTTATCTATTTGCATGTTATATAATTATCTTCAGTTACCTCGGTCCCATCGGTACCATGGTCGCTCCTCTCTATACTACAGCCTCGGGCCTGCTTTTCCATGCGGGAAAAATCCTGGTCCTTACGATAGGTCTGCCAGCACGAGGCAAGACACATATCTCACGAGCACTTGAACGATATCTACGATGGATGGGAGTCAAGATCCAGGTAGTATCACTGGGTGACTATCGCCGCAAGATCCTAGGTGCCGGACAGAAAGTACCTTCAGATTATTTCACACTTGGTGCGTAGATGAAATTATATGATGGCAGGCGAGGTGATGATTGCTTGAACAGGCGAGAAGAGTTTTCAGACAAACGAGCTGAGGAAAAAAGTCTCGACGGGCTGTGAACAGCTGATATGGGACTTTTTTGAAGGTGGAGGACAGGTCGTGATATACGACGCGAACAACGGCTCGAAGGCCACGCGACAGGCGCTGGCTGAGAAGTTTGACAAGGCTGGAATTCATGTTGTACTACTAGGTGAGCTCGCATCACACATGTGATTCTTGTTTGTCAATTCTGTCCTCAGAATCGATGTGTGATGATCAGGAGATTATTGAGAACAACATTAGGAGTGTTAAGATATCTTCGCCCGACGTATGTATACGCGCTCATCATAATTGCTGCTCGGACCGATCCCTGGAGACAGTATCGCGGTTGGGACCCTAATAAAGCAGTAGAGGACTACTACAAGCGTATTCATGACCATGAAAAGTATTATGAAACGATTGACGATAGGACATGGCCGTATATTCGGATAACCAATGCAAGTCCACTTAATTCTGATATCTACTATGACTCACATTGCGCCCCGCAGGTTGGCGAGAAAATGGAGTTGAATGTACGCCTAATCAGACGGTTATGCAATGTGACTCATGTCCTGCTAGAACATTCAAGGATACCTTCAGGTACGTCTTAGCTGAGATGAGTTATCGGCTGAACATCCGCTAAACGACAAGTAGTCAAGGATCGTTTTTTTCCTAATGAACATTCACAATCGCTTTCGCACAATATATTTCGCTAGAGTACGTCTTTCCCACCTCGACTCACATCCGCTAAGGTCTTCCTAGTCTGGACAGTCTCTAATAGAGCACTCCTACAAGGCAGACTCAGACCTTTCACCCGCTGGATGGGAGTATGCCGAACGTCTTAAAGACTTTCTTCTCGAGCGCCGTGCTAAGAGCCTCAAGGAACGTGGTATTGACCCTAATGAGCGCAAGCTCGTTGTACGTATCTGAGTCTCGTCTTGTATCATTGGAGTTTAAACTATTGCTAGATCTGGACTTCGACCCGCCGCCGTGCAAATCATACTGCGTATCCTTTCCTATCTACCGCTCAGACAATAAATGCCGTAGACGGTCTTCCAGTGGCTCCATCCCCCGAGCCGACCTTGGCCATTTCGAGCGTGGGCAAGACAAAGATAACAAAGTCCTCGGGCTCTTCATTAAACGTCAAGGTTGTAGAGAAACCTCAGATGCTCGAGATCAATCCAGGTATATGGGATGGCCTTTCACCTGAGCAGGCTAAGAAATATTATCCGGAGGACTGGGCACGCTTCGTGAAAGACCCATACGCATTTCGGGCTCCGCGTGCGGAAAGTTATCATGACCTCAGCGGTGCGCTTATCCCCTGGAATTTCCGTGGTATACTGAATAGACATCGCGTCACAGTGCGTCTTGATCCCGTGTTGATTGAGCTGGAGAAGGAGCAAGAGGACCTACTCATTATCGGCCATGCGTCCGTTATCCGGTGCATGTTGGCGTACCTTATTGGACTCCCTGCATCCGAGATACCGGCAATCGAAATTGCGCGCGGGGATCTCATAGAGGTTGTGCCCGCCTCCTATGGTGTGCACAGTCAAGCGTTCCACTTCTGGGATGGTCCTGGGAGGCGAGGTCCTGTAGATCCAGATGTCACGGACAAGGACAGTATCAATTTTTACGAGAATTATGCGGAAGACACGAAAGGGAAGAGGAATTTAGATACACCGCAACCGTCAATTATCAAAGGGTAGTCAAATTTTTCAGGTAGGGATAGTGCGTGCGTTCGGAAGTGTAGTAGCATCATCAAAGTTCTCTAAATGATAATATGAAGCAGAGAAGGGGCGTGATTCAAAAAAGGTCGTGCATAGTGTAGTTGCATCACTCATCACGGAACAGGTATAAGTTCTAGTCTTGATTCCGGGCTCAATCTGGGCGCCGATGACTCGGGACGATAGCCCACATTATGATCATTACCCCCATCATTGCTACCAAGCTGAAACATTGAACGACCACGGTAAGGGAGAGATTAGGACGTGATGAGATATAAATACGAACAGAGGCTGCATAGTCTTGATGCCATATTTGTTGGAGATGGCGCCAGTCATGAAGGGCAGGACTGCGCTACCTGCTTGACCAAATCCGGCTATCCAACCAATGGAGCCGGTAAGGATCCAGCGTGGAAGGACACGTCCAGCATGGTTCATGGCAATGGGGTACATGGGTCCAAGAAGGATCCCGACGATGGAGACGGCGATAGCGTCACCAATTAGAGAAGGTACGAACCAAATGACAATTTCCAGACTAGTACAAGTCGAACGACTCAACAAGTGCTAGAATAGAGGAAGAAAAGGGCTGACCCAATGGCTAAGAGGGCGTAAAGAAAGATGACACGTCGTTCACCAACCTAATGAAGAGGGAGTTCAGAGGTAATTGCTTTCAAACGATAATGGTGCTGACCTTCTCGTTGACCCACAGAAGCGCAACGCGGCCAATCATAAGACCTAGTCTAGATGAGAAAATTACGACACATTTGAGTCCTTTGATTCTCACCAGCAAAGAAACCTGTTGAAATATACCCCGATGAAGGACCACCATGTCTCTCCTGAATGATGTAGGTCACCATCCAACCTGGACAGGATGTTCGAGTCAATGACAAGTAGCGAGGGAGTAGACACACCGCCGATCGTGACTTCAACGCCAACATAAATGAGAATGTAGAATGCGAGTAGCTGAACAGTTTTATGGCATAGAATCTGACGGAACTTGCCGTGTTCGTCGGTTGACTGGTGTTCCGGTATCACCTGTCCAGTCTCTCTTAGACAATCTAAAGAGAGCTGTCAGTGTCAATGGTCTTGTGGCACCTCTCTTCAAGTTTCCCACCATCTTGTTTTTTAAATCGAAAAACACCGACGAGAACAACAGTGTTTATGACAGCGAGGCCTAAGGATACAAGATAGTGGAAAGACCAATGTTTTTGCTGCGCAAACTGTGTCGCAACAAGAGGCGAGCAGAGTGCACCCGCACCTATCGATTTATTGTTCATTCTGAAATATTCTGAAATAGTTGAGGTTACTAGCAACGTACCATATACAGCGTGAAGTACACCCATTTTAGCCTCTGCATTTGTATCGATGCTCGCTACAAATCCATTGGCTTGAGCATCCTGCCACACGAACAAACTTGAGAGAGCGTTAGTTATTGAACAACGCGAGTCACCTGAAGGGCAACTCCGACCCCGTTGATCGCATACGCTACTACCAGTGCTGGAAACGGAAGAGCAGGTGCCATAAACGCATAACCGACCATTTGGAGTACGGAACCTCGAGAATGATGGTCAATCCAACCTGTTCGTTCCACAGGTTGCAATGATTACCTAGCACAATGACCTTTACTCTGACGCTGAGTATTTTGAATTGTAGATGAATTTTATTGACTTTACCTTCCCAAATCCCAATGTGTCCGAAAGTGGTACGTTTACCAGGGATCCACTGAAGAAACCCTGTACATTCAGTTTCAGGGCAGATAAAGCAAGGAAACAGAGTATGGCCCACCACACAGGCAAAGACGAATATCAGCGAGACAATGGTAAAATCGACCTTCAAATATGTTGGATCAAGATTCTTGAGAAACAGGCTCGAGATTGATCATTACATCGTATACGGATTGAATCCTTGGCAGGAGGGGTCCTGTAGTACCATCGTTCCACCCTGCAAGGAACAATGGCACACATGACGCAACAAATTGTATATGGGCTGTCGCAACCTGCTGTTTCGTCTTGGCTGGGCGCTCGACACCGAGAAGGGCATCTTCTTCATCGCTGACAACTGGGGGGTCGAACTCTTCCGGAACCTGTTTTCGCAGGGTCTCCTCGAGTTCAATCGGGTTTTCCAACATAGAAATGTAGGAAAGCCTCCTTAATAGAGCGAAGGGGAAGCACACAAGTAAGCACTGTAGAAGTGTGGGGATTTCGGAAAGCGGCCCGGACCAGTTTGCCAAATGTTGCAAGAAAATGTGATCTTTTATAAGCGTTTCACGGGATTTCGGCAACAACCATGCAGAGTAAGTAAATAAGTATGTGCCATGACCTGATGCCGTATATGTAGGTTAAATTTGAGCTTGAATGGAAGCCCCGATTCCGATGATGGAATAATATTGAGGCTGTCTTTCACAGCATGCGAAAAAGACAGCTCGAGAGTGAGTTATGAACCAAAAGATGCAATTCCAAGCAAAAATGCTTCCAACTAAAACTGTAACCAATGAGGGAAGCATCCCTGATCTTTTCTATAGCTCTATCTACGGCTTGACAACTCGTGTAGCGTTCAATCTATACGGCGGTGACTTGGGACGATGGCCCACATGATGATTAACGCCCCCATCATTGCGACCAGTCTGTAATGGAGGTCGAAACGAACTCAGAGATATCAACTAAACTGAGAAAAACACGCACAAAGGCTGCAAACTCTTGATACCATATTTGTTGGAGATTGCTCCCGTCATAAAGGGCACAAGAGCACTCCCAGCCTGCCCGAACCCGGCAATCCAGCCAATAGACCCAGTGAGAATCCAGCGGGGTAGAACGCGTCCGGCGTGGTTCATGGCAAGGGGATACATGGGCCCGAGGAGAACACCAACAAAGGAGACGGCTACGGCGTTACCAATAAGAGAAGGCACTAACCAAACGACAATTTCGAACCTGGTAGAGGTGATATAGTCAGTCATATTTATTGATGTTAGAACAAACAGTCAGGGCTAACCCGATGGCGAGGAGAGCGTAAAAGAAGATGACACGCCGTTCGCCTACCTTGTGAAGCAAGGAACTTGAGGAGAAGCGATTTCTTTCAAACAAAAATAGAATCGACCTTTTCGTTGACCCAAAGAAGAGCTACGCGACCAATCATGAGACCTGGATTATTTGAGAGAGATGCGGTATCATCGATGATATTGACTCTTACCACCGAAGAAACCTGCAGAGATGTACCCGGACGAGGGCCCCCCATGCCTTTCTTGGATGATGTAAGTGACAATCCAGCCTAGGGACGGACACTTGGGCAAATCATTTACAGGAGGATTGATCATGAAGGCCCTTACCTCCAATCGTGACCTCGACGCCGACATATACAAGGATGTAGAATGCAAGTAAGTGTACAGTTTTATGGCCGAGAATTTGATGGAATGTGCTTTTGTCGTTGGTAGACTGTTCAGCAGTGGAACGTTCCGGTATTACCTGTCCTGCTTCCCTAAAGCATTCTGGATAGAAGGACGTCAGTGCTATAAACGTTTCATCCGGGAGCTCCCCCCACCTTCTTGATTTTTGAATCGGAAGATGTAAACAAGCACAATGGTATTGATGATAGCGAGTCCCAACGATGTAAGATAGAAGAAAGACCAATGTTTCATCTGTGCGAACTGGGTAGAAACAAGAGGCGAACAGAGGGCACCCGCTCCTATCAATTCTTTATTTAATCCGTTATGGACGTCGTGGCTGCAGGTGACGCACCGTATATAGCATGAAGTATACCCATTTTGGCCTCTGCATTTGTGTCGAAGCTTGCGACGAATCCATTGGCTTGTGCATCCTATAGCTACGGTTAGGTCAGAGGAATGTGACTAAATACAGTTCCAATTACCTGCATGGCAACTCCAAGACCGTTAATCGCATACGATACAACAAGCGCTGGGAATGGAAGAGCAGGAGCCATGAGTGAAAAAGCGACAAGTTGGAAAATTGAGCCTGAGGACGTATGATTAGTCTAACTCAATATCTTGACGACGGACTGAATACCTAGCACGATGACCTAAGGCCACAGAAATAAGCATTTCGAAGAAGAGACGGTCTCAGTTTACCTTTCCAAACCCAAACTTGTCTGACAATGGCACGTTCATTAGTGCGCCACCGATAAAGCCCTACAAATCAAGGCCCAGATGTCAAGGAAAGAAGATCCAGATGATTCAACTAACCACACAGGATAATACAAACAATAGTGATACAATAGTGAAGTTAACCTAGAAAGACTGAATTGAGGCTCTCGGAAAACAGAGGAGTTGACTTACATGATATGCCGATTGGATTCGTGGCAAGAGCGGTCCTAGGGTGCCGTCATTCCATCCTGCAAGAAACAAGGGTACGCAGCACGCAACAAACTGTATATGACCTGCCAAAACCTGCTTCCTCGTCTTATCTAGACGCTCGGTACTAGCAGGAGTGGCTGCGTCATCCGTACCGATGGTAGGGACGACGAACCCCTCAAGGACCTGTTTTCGCAACGTCTCACGACGTATATCGAGTTCGATTGGTACCTCTGACATGGATATACGGAAGTGCTTTGTTGCGGAGTAAATTGGAAGAGGAGAATGTAGACTAAGAATGTGGAGATTCGAGTGGCGGATAAACTTCGGAAAATTTCACAGCCGATTGAGGTTTCACTGATATCTGCGAGCAAGTGAGTAAAGATCCGCAGCGTGTGTCCACAATAAGATGGCCATACAAGGCCGAGTTGACGCCTCAGGCCTCGAGTTTAGTTCCAGGGTACTCAAGAATACGAGCAGATCTGAGCAGATCTGGGGCAAGTCAACTACTTAGGAGACGGAGTAAAAGAGAGCCGCGGCACTAGCCGCAAATTGATTGAGTCACAGGTGTGTGACACGTCTCCAGAAAATTATGAGTTTGCCACGCTCGCACAGGCTCGCACGTTCGTTGAAGAGTTTTGCTGTGATAGTGAGCCTTCTTTTTACTCTTTAGAAAAGACATATCATGAGCTTTATGTCCAGGTATGTCATGACATGGAATATTCTCTACAACGCTCGTCTCTCGAGGTCATTCCCCGATCATACTAGTCGATTATTCCAACATCCTAAAATCCCGGCTTACAGAAGATGCTGGAATGCCTCATATTCCTCGAAGTCTGCCGTGAAGCATCTGTTGTCTCAAAACAGTACAGTCCCACAATTATACATGCGCCAAGACACCAGCCATTCAGCCGACCATCTGAATGCACGATTGGTGAATTTTGTTCGAACTCGAAAATTTGGTGCTGCAGAGCAGTTTCGCATCCGACTTATTTGTGAAGGGGTAAAGATTACACCTCACCCAGTGTATGAACAGGCCGCTATTTCCTGTCTGCGATGGGACAACATCGAGGCTAGCCTACCGGATTTCAAAACCTGGTTCTCCCTCATCCCAGCGCGTAACCCGATGCATCAGACCTATCCACCTTTGTTGGAGACAGACGCAGACTACTTACAAGATCTCAGGCGCATCTTATTTGCCTCCCCTTCCACTCGTCTTCCTGTCATTCTGTTCTTCGGAATATTGTCTGCGACTAAAGGTTACATTCAGCCCGTGGTGAATGAGACACTCCCTGTCCTAATTCGATATGCATCTGCCAACGTTGGAACCAATTGGTTAAGCAAGATGGAGCAGGCGATTCTCCAATATTCGGTAGCTACACCTCATTTTCAACACACGGCCAATCACTTCCGTGACCTCTCGATTAAGGTTTGTTGTCAAGCGGGATGGTTGTCTCATGCGATGAATATTTTAGCCATAAATCCGCAGTTTGAACTTAGTATCAGCACTCGCACCTTTCTCAACAATGCCTTACGAGATGCTGGACGTATGGAAGACTTGTCGATATTAAATCGACAAGTTCGTCCTCGGGATCATTGGCAACCTCAAATAACTCCCTGTAATGCTAAGGCGATTCCTTCACGTCCTCGACAACCATCGTACTCGAAAGAGATATCTCCCTCCGTCTCTAGGCATAACGTGGCCATCGAAGTTCGATCTATTAATCGTCAACTCCGAGACTCGAACGATCTTATCGCCTCCAATGTCACCGTTTTCCTTTCCCACCTCCGTGAGGTAGGTGGTGCTCCGCGCATCATACGGTGGCTTCGCGAACGAGCATTAATCGTTGGGCAAAGCCACGCTATTCCCTGGTTAGAGGGCGAACTCAAGTATCATATGACCCAGAGAAGTTACGACGAGGTCCTTAAGCTTTACCTTGCACACTTCAATAATGAGGCGCATCTCCCAGGCTTCTTTCCTGACACATTGTCGGCTATTGCAACTCTCCATAAGCTCACTATCCCTCCGACTGCGTCCCTAAACTTCTCACTCTCTAAGCGTTGGATGGTGCTCAAGTCGATAATTCGCTTGATACCCACCTTCCCCGAGCCTCTTGTTGAGCTACGGGTCCTGTACGATACGTATTGCTTGGAAAAGGTGAGCCACGATGAGGCGTACAACGTTCGCCCTGCATTCATTGCATCGTTCGGCGAGTGTGGTGCCCCTGACGATGCGGTCCGTGTCCTGAAACATTCTGGCAAAGCTCCCTACTTGAAGGAGGTGGAGACGCTAGCGGGGGTTCTAGCGCATGCGGGACGTGCAGAGAAGGCACTTGCGCTGCTCAGACACGCCGAGTCTGGGAAAATGAAGACAACGTTGGTCGATGGGCGGGTGATGTGTGTCCCGGCTCGCCGGTCGATATATGAACGTGTCATCACCGGGTTTGTGAGAGCGAGTCTTTTAAAGCCAGCATTAGAAGTCGAGACAATGATGAAGAAAAAATTTCGCCAGGACTTTAGTCGGAGCAAAATACATGTTCAGGTGATTGAAGCCCTGCGGGCTTTGGAAGCTCAGTGTACACCGAAATAGGTATGAGTCGTCGATGCTCATTTGGTCGATGTTCATTGCTGATGGAAGTTATGCAGCGATCATGGGACATGGATAACTATTATACACTGGTCTTCTCTTCAAATCGACGACCTTATAGATTCCCTTCGCTAACTGTATTCCCATTACCAAGCGCGGTGTCCGCCGTCGACAATGATGCTGGACGATGAAGCAATCAGAATCAACTTCTGAACACGCGGTAGAGTGTCACTCACTCGCTTCCAGTACAGAAAGTTGAGGCATCGCCCGCGAGCCACAGCGCTACTCCACGAAGCTCGTCAGGCTGTCCGAGACGACCCAAAGGGTTTTGTGCGGACCACTCGGCCATAAGGTGTGGCTTGGTATCAAGAAAGTTGCGTGTCATCCTATTGATTTCAAGTCAGCTGCCGCGGATCGTCTGTTTGAATCCCACAACACAATATCTTACTGGGTGTAGATGTAACCCGGACTGATCGTATTCACACGGATGCCCTTCATTCCGAGCTCACACGCCATAGAACGCGCCATCTGAGCTACAGCGGATTTGCTTGTGTTGTAAGCAACCCAGTGCTGGTCCTGCGGCGAACGTATAAGGCTTGGCATTCTCCAGCTTCAAACACTATCAACATACCTTGTTGGTTATGCTGGCACTCATGCTCGCAATCATAATGATGCTTCCTTTGATTCCAAGGCGCTCCATCTGCCTCCCCGCCGCCTGCGCAGTAAAAAGAACTCCATTCACATTGATGTCCATGAGCTATTAATGGTCGATGAGCATCGTTGGTGATCACTGAAGTGACGAACCTTTCGAAATTCCTCCGCTGGGTACTCAAGACATTCAGCACTCCGTAGAATACCGGCGTTCGCAATGCAGACGTCGAGATGTCCCTCTTTCGTGGCGATCTCCTCTGCAATCTTCCACATTGCTGCTTGATCTGTAACATCTCCAGAGACGTACTCGAGTCTGCCACGAGAGTTTCCGCTCAGTGGTGGTAGTTGTGCGGCGTAGGCTTGAACTTTGAGCCAATCATTGTCAGGTTTGCTCGGAAGGTCGAGACAGTAAACGGTTGCACCCGCTTCGGCCAATGCGAGCGCAAGTTCAAGGCCAATACCGCGGTGTCCTCCTGTAACGAGGGCGACACGATTGACGAGACTGAATTGAGATAATGCAGTTCGCACCGGGGTAGCTGAAGCGAGGGCAGCGGCTACACCTTGGACTTGTGTGGTGGTTGAAGTCATGGCTAGGGTGGGATAGTCTTTTACTCCAGCTCGGTTTATAAGATGGTTTCATCGTGAGACACGGAAGCTAGAGAAGGCTCCAACTGGTCATGACCACAGACATGGAAAGCTAATATTATTAGAACGTGGTGAAAAGTGACCTGTATGTCAACAACAAAGCTTTCTAGTACTCACAGGCCTCAATAATGATACATAGAAGCGAGTGAATTTCGCGCTAGCGCTTTGATGCAACACACGTTTTGAGGCTATTATGTAATAATGTAATAAACAACGTCATTGAGCTTAAAGCCAGCTATCGTCTACTACTTAAAAGTATGTTTGTATGTGAGTACCTCACCTACGGAATGGAGAGCTTGTTGTATCTGAATGAATCTCTGTACGTACTTATGCGACCCGACTTGACACGGGCGTAGACATGAAATTCCCACACCCCGGACAAAATCCTTCAATCTAAATACAACCAAATTCACGTACGCTGACATAAGCTTCTGCAATTTGGGTCGGTATCTATACAGAGGGGAGCAAGCTCCCCAATCAAAACCCAGTCACCACGCAACAAACAAGCTGTTGAACAGTGTTGAACCCGTTATGATTATTCATAATGCATTTTCGATGACCCACACTGATTGATTGTCATCTGATATTGTCAAGGTCTATTTTAGGAGACTACGGCCCGATCATGAACAAAGATGCTCGCGGTCGGCACTCATTCGCGCCGGCACTTGACTCACGCGAGGTTAATCCGAGTGCTCACAGAAGTTCACAGACCAAATGTATATAAGGTCTTATAAGGCACATATTTGTCATATAAGGACGGAAGAATCGCAAAGGAAATTCAAGAAAAGAATGGTAGCAGGAAGGGATTACAGTAAGAAGGAAGACAAACAAAGAGCAAATCTTGAACATTGGAGAGCTTCTTGCTCCAATTACCTAGCCTCGTGCAAAGCTAAAAGATAAGAGTTCAGTTTTCATGACATCATAAAAGCAAAAAATCCTAATGACCGTTTCAATCCTGCGTCATCTCCATTAAACACATCTTGGTCACCGGGATTTGATCCAGAATTGGCGTATTGCCAGAATGTCGTGTAGCTGTTGTCGAGGTGTGTGTCAAGACAGATAAAATTCTGATTGAGAAAAGCAGATTAACCTCCACCCAGCCGGCAATTTTCCAATAGAGGAAGCAAAGTGAGCAATCCACAGAGGGTTCTTGGAGCCAAATGAAGCATCATTTCCCGTACAGGTTGTCCACCAATCTGTTGTGGTGTATATGACTGATGACGAACAGCCTTGTCAGAAACAACAGGCATTGAGTACTGATGCAAGGTTTACCTGGGTATCTACCAAGGGACAGCAACGTCAGGCGCAAAGCAATTCATTGTTAAGGGATAGACAAATGGACGAACCTTGACGTAGTGGCATGGTATGTATTAGAAAAGTCCTTGATCCATGAAACCATCGCCGAAGGACTTAGTCCGTAGCATTTATTAGAGCCGTAGGGATTGTCTGAGGTCAATTGCAATTTGCGATGTTGTTCGGCCTAACTGATCCTGGCAGGACATCAAAGTACTTACATTCTATGTCGAGAGCACCAGGAAGGGTACGTCCTGATTTCAAATGCATAAACGAACTGCATTAAATGCTGAGATAAACGTTGCTTGCCATCGTTGCTCCAGTTACCTGATCAGCCGGGTAGGCTATGTTAACAAAGAACTCTACAATAGAAATATCGAAATAACTAGCCTCCATGAGCAAGGAAGTACTTCGCCTGTACGGCTCCACCGCTTTCGTTTGGTAGAGCAAAATGATATCCGCCTCGGATAAGGCCTGCTTTAGTTGCATTGGTTTGAGAAGGAGGGATTCTGATAATCTACGTGGTAGATGAATTATAATGTAATGAGACGAAGAAACGACAACCGCTTACTCGTTCCTTCCGTTGCTTTGATATATGCAAAACTCACCCCGTTGGCCTTAACAGTAGCCCAATTGACGTTGGGCTGGTAGGAAGAAACGTCGATGCCATGAGGTTGGGCTCTCTTTTGTATCAATGCCAATGAGGGCGCAATTTGAGCAAGAGCTGTGGCGATGCAAAATGTTGTAGTCAAGAGCTTCATTGTCGACACCACTGAATAAGAAGAGTGGACTGAAGTATCTAGCGGATTTAGTATAGGTACTTATAGGCCTGGAAGATGAGGTAACGTGCATAGGACCTTGTCAGTCAATTGAATAACTGGACGATCCAACTCGATGCAAGTCGGATCCGAAGAGGGGCTTTTGAATACGGTACATAGCGTTTCAAAGTCAATGATTGAAAGTCTGGATTTGTGTATCAGATTTGAACGGTAAAGTCATCAAAAGGTGTCATAGGCGTTAAGTATATTGATCACTTTGTTTTCGAACGTCGAGCTGGGCGCTGATTTCCCGCTAGTGATCGTACTGTGGCTTCAGCATCAGGAAAATGAAAAGTATTACATGGTCCTATGTCGAACCGAGACTCCACGGAGCAGAGCCCTAGCAGAAGTCTCGCAGGAAGAGAATCATTTCAGAAGTTGGCTTGTGTCCAACAAGATAAGTCAACGCGAAAGGGCACTGGGAACAACCGTATGTACCGCGACACTGGAGCACATCACAGCTCAGAATGGTAGTGGAAATAGTACATCAGAAAATTAATTCAAAAAGCTATACATGGTAACAGAATCAAGTTAAAATATGATATGAATATTTCATTGACTCACTGATCTGGTGTTCAGCTTAAATGATGATTGTCAACCCCACTAGTATGGCTGTCGGGTTTGAAGAAAACAACAAGACAGAGTCCGAGCTAGATGGTTCTCTACCGACTAGAAATTGCTCCCTCATGAGGGACAGAAGCAAACTAGTACCTGTCTCCAAAACCTGTGACCCTAGCCATTAGGAATGTAGCACAGGATGACGGCGAACAAAAGAGTGAATCTGTCAACTTCAGAATGACAGGACCACAAAAGACCTCGGAGAAATGCGAAGCCTGTGTACCATTTAGTTCTTCCCATCTGGGGAACTCATACTAAGGAACTCACGGTGTCAAGTTTCATAGAAGATAAAGGTGATGACTTGGCACACCACCAATTATACTTCAGACATCCCTGGTAGGCTTCTTGTCGATTAAATGTTTATCATTTGTCAACAGAGGAGAACATGAAATGTGTTATATATCATGATCCAAGGTACACATCATTATGGAGAAGAAAAAATGGGTGATAACGCCAGATGATCCGGGAAATATAAATTCCATGGTCTGCAATAAATAGCGCACAGCCCGGAGCATGGCAAAAATCAAAGACAGTGGACTCAACTTTCCTCTGAGGATAAAGGGGTTATACAGGAGTGCACCTCGAGAAGAATGTTGCATGGATCAAAGGTGGCTGCGGAGATTCAGTGGAAATGTCAGGTCAAGTGCTCAAGGTATTGTAAGGCTTCTGAGAAATCTGGAAACAGGAAAAAGAAAGGCCTGAGCACATTGAAACACGTAACAGTATCAAATGATATTTCGAGATGGTGGAGTGGGTTCCGAAGGCTGGCATGTCTATTTCCTACCGGAAGGCCGCTGGATTTACCGTGTGCGTCGGTATATAGGTGCTGAGCATGTCAATTACACATCTACTGCGCCTGCTGTGAACACATAATCGAAGAAGTTGATTATCAGATTTTGGTGAAGATCGTGAGAGAAGATGTGAGTCCTCACCAATTGAATTAGGTCAATTGGGTATGGTGGGTGCAATTAGACTTTGATGATGCTCGACAACGTGGGACAAGCTGGTGGGACGAACAGTCCACGTGGAATATGCAAGGCTTAAGCTATATGGGTCGTTATGACGAATGGTGAACCGTTTGCCGGTAGATCCGGGAAAGTGGCCCGGAAAACAGGATTGGGTATCACCAGTAGGAGATCATTGGCACACGCAGCTTGAGCAATGACGACTGAAAGCGTTATATCACTCTATGTAAGTGGGTAAGTAGTGAATGAAGATCTACGCACGGTGTGTGATGCGTCATACCACCTTTCATGAGAGAAGCTCGTGGAACTGGGAGCGGTCAAACAGGAGGATTACATGCTCCACGTTCTCGTCCTCCGTAGAGCACTGTAGGGATAATGATCGAAGTCGTGACGTGGGTTACTACGAACATTCAGAGGTGAAACTGTGTAGCTTTCATCAGTACATTTGGTGTAGTTTTGTTTTAACGGAACAGACCGAAGTCAGTGCTGAAGATAGAAAGACATAGTAACGTCATAAAGACAACTGTTTTGGTAAAAAGTGCGAATCGGAAAGACAGCTGACATGATATGGTAACGGAAGAACTCTGGAGTATACGAGTGACAATATACTTTGACCATACCGGGGAACAATCTATGTCAAACATACGACGCCTGAGTAACGTAGGCAGCGGGAGCAGGCTCCAGAATCTAGATCTGAACGAATCTCTCATGCTATCGCATTGAGGATTTAGCTGTGTCAAAGTCCGTGAGTCTGCGATTAAATAGGACGATCCCATGACATATGTCTATGTCGATTTGAGATACTGTGATAGATGAGGACCAGGAGCGTGTATACGACTAAGACAGAATTGGGGGAGAACAAAGTTCAAACCGCAATCACCGATAGTCTTTGCACCTGTCTTGTGCATGTGACATGTAGTTGTGGAGCCAGTCTGAGTGAATCGTTGTCGTCGTGCCTCACCGTACATAGATATTTTAAACATCAAATAAACTAGCGACGTGGCAGGACATGAGTCATACCATCAAGGACCCAGATCCGGGTTTACATCATCCTGGAAAACAACGTCTATGTCTTCTCTGCCAAAAACGATCTATCGATTTCCATGATCGTTATGGAGCGATGCAGCATTAGTGTATGCTTCGATGAGTACGCCCGGGAGCAATCGAGCTGTGATCGTAACAAGTCCGAGACGATGTGTTTTAGAAATACATGCATACTCAATAAGAAGAAAAGCAATCCATGACTAGCGGATCCGTGATCGGGCTTGAACACTCCGTTCAATGAATCACGGACGTGAGCGTAGATGGATTCTCAGACAGGGAAAGTATCTTGATGGTGCAGCGAGCCGTTGATTCTCAGTCGCGAGTAAGCAACGTCGTAGAGATTGCGATGAGGAGTGTTGCTGTGGGACTGAAGTCGAAGCGGTAAGATGCGGCCAGATATCAAGGAGGTCAAAATGTTTTGGAAGGGCTCAATTGAGCCATAAGGTTGGGTCGGAGTGTGGCGCCGGCACTACGTAGCAGCAGAGAGAGCACTTCAGGCTCATGTACGTGTCTCTATTCGGAGTCACCCAGACTGCGAAGGACACATGTGCGTGTCAATACTTGTCGAGAACCACGATGTGTCCAAAACGAGAAACGAGATCCTGACCTCTGGATCAGGAGGGGCTGATATCTCGATGTACAAGCAATATCAATATATCAATGCCCGCACCCTTCCGTTTATATTTTTAAAGTTTGAGACTCAGAGTGGCCAAGTGCCAGTGGCTGTGTGATGAAGCTCTTGGAAAATAAGAACAAATCTAGAAAATCGTGACGTGTCAGAAGCTGAGAAGCATGAGAAGGCAACATGCAGCGAGGTTCGCCGTGTCCAAGTCGAGACGCAACTGATCCCTTTGAGGTTTCTCCGTGCTTCGCTGACCAGTGGCGTGGCAGAATGCTTTTGAAATGCCCCATGGGGCCACAGTGCGTGTGCAGCCGAAGCCTAGTCAGCATTGGCCTCGGGCCTCTCAGCTGACGAGAGAAAGCTAATTGTTCCATAGTTGGTTGGTTTGAATGGTATTTTTCTCCATGTGGAGAGGTCCGAGCCGCGAAGGAGGACAAACCTGGACAAACTTGGGCTCACGGAATAGTTCGGCAGTTGATGACAGGTGCAAGACTCCTGATGTTCCCGATCTAGGTGGTCGCTGGACGTTGCCGGGTCCAGGAACAGAGGAACAGCCGTCGAGCCAAATCGCCAGGGCGCCACGTCCGCGTGAAGGTCGTCATCGTCATATGTACTCGTATGAGTTTCCATATTTTCCCGCATGACCAGGGTAGCGAACACTGTGGTTTCTTAGGGTTCCATAGTTGATGACAGTGCTTGCGGGCGCCGCATTAGATGGTCGGTGTCGGTGGCGAGCTATGTACATAGATAGTTGGCACAAAATTTTACCTTGTCCCCTGGAGTGCAGGCAGCAGTTACCATAAAGCGTACCGGCGGCAAGTGTGTGGGAAAGTGGTGATCAGCTTGTCAAGGATCCGGCGTAGAGAGCTGGTCCTATAAAAGGAGGGCGCTCTTCATCAATAACCACTTTTCCCGCTCTCCCCTCTGATCCCTTCGTTGTTCCCTCCACATTCTTCCCCCCTTACCACGCCGTCTCCCATGACGTCCAGCACCATTTACAACGTGTGTTTAATTTCCTGATCTTCATATTCCCTTTTCTGCTCCAAGCCCTGCTTCCGCGGCGGCAGTAGCCTTTCGTCGTCACGCTGTCCCGAAGCTTCCTTCGCTTTTTGACGTTTCCGTGTCATATTATATCCTCCGGGGCACGTGTGGGTCAGCCATGCGTTAACTTGCCTTTATTCAGCCCTTTTCAACACCGATGCTTAATGAATCGCCCCATCTCACAGCACAGGACTCTTCAGCCCTCGGGGCCTCCGACTCAAGGAACAAGCCAGCACCAGGGCCATGCACGTCTCAATGACTCGTTTGACGCAATTCGACATGAATTTGATACCGTGGTAGCAGAGTTGAACCTTTTACGGAGCCAGAGGGACGAGCTGGAGGCGAAAGGTGTGTTTGTTCCTTGTGCTCATAGTAACCCTGTCATCTCCATCTATCTTTTTCTACTTCGCGCCGATCATCATCAGTTGCTGCCCAAGTCGGTGAACTAACAAAAATACATCAATCATTCTACGACCTCGAGAGCCAACACAACAAAGTCCGCAGTCAGTACGACGAAGAGGTCCTTCGTTTGCGCAGCGAATTGCATGCCCTGCGACAAGGAGCCCAGCCTCATCCCCCCGTGGGCCCCGGCTCCATCGGTATCCCTGGGCCTGCTGGGCCTTCAAATCCTCTTCCGGGTATTCAACTGAGTACCAGCTCACAACCATACAACAACGATCCGTACTACCCCCGGGACAGAGAACGCGAGCGAGACAAGGAAAGAGAACGGGAACAGAGGGAGCGGGAACGAGAGCGAGATCGCATTGACAGGGAACGGGAATCTGATAATCGCGACCGCGAACGTGATAGAGCACGAGGAGATAACCGGGTTGTTGATCCTGATTTCAAGCGCACACTCAATGATCGAGATCCCAAGCGCCCCAAGCAAGACCGTATCAAAAGTGATCGCCCAGGTATTTCTTCTAATAGCAAAATATATAGTGCTTTTGCTCATACATCATCAACAGATCATTTTAGTCCTTCACTTGGGCCCGGAATGACACCCAAACTCCCACCACCGCCTTCTTCGACTTCAGCAGCACCTGGCGGGCCCGGTTTGCCTCCTCAGGCACAGTCGTCTTATCCCCCTCCAGGTCCGAGCTCGTCTAGTAATCCTCCCTCATTGACGGAGCCGCCGCCTCACTCCGGTGCTCTCGTTCCCGTTCAGCCGGGCTCCACGGGCTTCCCGGACGATTTAGACATCCATACTATTTCTCCTGAATACAAGAAAGAAGGCAGCGACTGGTTCGCGATCTTCAATACCGGAGTTAAGCGTGTGCTTGACGTGAGTCTTGTTCACACCCTTATGCATGAGAGGTATGTCAGCGATTTATCTGGAGTTTACTGTCATAAACACACAGCACTCCCTTTTGTTCTTCTTTTCTTCTTTTTTTTATTGTGCTGTAATTGATTCTCTTCTCTTTCTTGTTTAGTGTCGTATGCTGTGTACGGTTCTCACACGATGGCAAATACCTGGCCACGGGATGTAATCGCACGGCCCAGATCTATGATACGAAAACGGGAGCAAAGACCTGGTGAGTGCATTTGATACGGCCATCTTCCCGGGAAGGATGTGGTGTCTCATCAGATCGTACCATTTTAGTGTTCTTGTAGACGAAGCGGCTGGGAAATCAGGCGACTTGTATATTCGTAGCGTTTGTTTCAGCCCGGATGGGAAATACCTTGCTACTGGTGCCGAGGATAAACAGATCAGGGTACGTTTTTTTAGCCTGACTTGAAAACTTATGGTTGATGTTTCTTTTTTTCCTTCTGAAGATTTGGGACATTCAGAAGAAGCGCATTCGTAATGTGTTTGATGGCCATCAACAAGAAATTTACTCCCTCGACTTCTCATCTGATGGACGCCTCATTGTCTCGGGGTCTGGTGATAAGACAGCGCGCATTTGGGACATGGAGACTGGGACTTCCAAGGTCCTTACTATCAATGACCCGGACTCCCTCAACAATGACGCGGGTGTGACGTCCGTTGCGATCTCTCCAAACGGCCAGTTCGTCGCTGCGGGTTCCTTGGACACGGTCGTACGCATCTGGGACGTCGCCACCGCGCAGCTCGTGGAGCGCCTCCGTGGGCACAAGGACAGCGTGTACAGTGTCGCGTTCACACCCGACGGCAGAGGGTTGGTTAGTGGTAGTTTGGACAAGACGCTGAAGTATTGGGATGTGAGTGGGCTCATGCCGGCTGTTAAGGGCAGGAAGGAGGGCGTGAATGGAGCGGGATCAGTTAATGGGCCAGGAGCGGTGGTCAGGAAGGAAGGGGAGAAGGGAAGCCCGTGCACGATGAATTTCATGGGACACAAGGATTATGTGCTGAGTGTTGCGGTGTCCCATGATGGACAATGGGTGGTGTCTGGTTCGAAGGATCGGGGAGTGCAGTTCTGGGATTCGAGATCAGCGATTGTGCAATGTATGCTTCAGGGGCATAAAAATTCAGGTAGGTGGTTTTTGAGGTTGCGGAAGACTCGAGTGCTGGCTGAGTATTTTTTTTCTTCCTTTGTAGTGATCTCGATTGATTTAAGTCCGGCGGGTAATATACTTGCTACTGGCAGTGGAGATTGGCAGGCGCGAATATGTAAGTTATATTTGCGTTGATTATACTGCGAGCCTTTGCTTATGTTTGGAATAGGGAGCTACAACACTGTCTAATCGGTTTCTATCCCGCCTTTTTGTTCATACATAGCATCTCGTTCTTGTTCATCTAACGTTGCATCTGCATCCATTTGTGCTCTTTATATCCCTCCTTTCGCCGTCTTGCTAGCTATACATATGTTGTGACCATCTCGAGAATCCAAATGTATATCTATTTACCTTACCTTGTTTAGCGTTTGCGGCGTTGTCCCGAGACGTTGATACGAAAACTGCTTCTACGAATGTAATAACTACTTGTAGTACTCTAAAATCAGATAAGCCAGATACCCCCTGTTGTCGAATAATTTGCCATTTATATGGTTCTTCATTCAAGATCTTCTTTCCGAAGACCACTCTGTATTGCGCGACGTTTGATCTCTACCGACTCTACGGTTCTGGCTGCATCTAATTTCATGCGTCTTCCTAACGCGCGACCAACATGAACTGTCCACGTGATAGATGGATTGGTTTCAATAATCATCCAAAAAAGTTATTTCATGTGCTCTTTCATAGTTGAACGGAGTGAATACGTATACTAGAAAGCCGAATGCGGGGAAGGATTATGAGGTCATGATCGGTCCTTTCTCGGAAAAATTACATATAAGTATTATAGTAACTCCAACACTCTCAGCTACTTACTCGTCATGCTCTTGGACCAAGTCTTTTTATACGTTGCGACATCGACGCGTCAGCTGTGGGACACCACCGCTGGCATACTGTATCCATCCACCTCAAATACCCTTCAAGTTGAACTTGCCCGGCTTCCTGGTACGAGAAATAAGCTTAATATCTTCAAGCCTCGTTCTGATGATCCCCGCTTTCGACAGTCCTAGGCTATAACCGTACGCGCCCGTTGATCTCCTGTTAGATTGTGCTCATTGCCTGACATCGCGTGTAGCATGGAATGCATATGGTGTACGTTCGTTTCTTGTACCATGCACGAACTTCTCACAACGAGATTGACAGTGTAACATCGACGAAGATTTAATTCTCACAGACGCTAGATTGATCAAGTCTCTTGGACTTCAAGTATATTTCTCCTGCAAGTTATGCATCGTTTATTGTCTTACTCGTGTCACGACTCTTCTGTAACCCAGGAGGTTGGATATAACTATATCAACATTGATGACTGTTACGCGGAAAAAGCTCGTTCCGCCGACGGTTATATCATTGAAGGT
>JAGGAW010025837.1:0-27550 GCA_017657375.1 Termitomyces sp. T27 | reverse complement strand
CAGATGAAGGAGGTGGCGTTGAAGGGGCCATGTTGGTGGAGGAACGAGAGGAGATCGTGGGTCACTGGCCTTGGAACGACATGGATGAAGAGGAATATATGGAGAGCTATAATATCTTGTCAGCCGGCCTCTTGTTCAATGTTCAAATCACTTAGTCGTTGTCGATCCATCTACATATACATATGCCTATCAAGGACAACCTGTCTACACACAAACTTGACATGATCATCGTCCAGGAAATGTACATGTATGTACAGCCCACCTAAATCATGACACTGCAGATCATGTATGTGACAACGTACTGAACAGCATCACACAAACACGCTCAAACATCGTGTTCGTTGCGCATCACCCGCACAACGAGTCCATCCCCTCCCTCACCTCCCTCACCCGCCCTCCCTACTCTGACTCACTAACCACCCATCTACCCACCAACTAACTTACACCCACACAACCAACTCACTCACTCGTTCGCTCGCTCACACCCACCCACCCACGCAACCAACTCATCCACATACATACATACCATGACGGCCCCCCCACCCGGCACGCTCTCCTCCGTCGTCTCGTCCCTCGTGCGCGCGAGCATGGGCGCCTCCGTGCCGAGCAGCGTGGCGGACGCGGACCTCGACCGCCACGTCGCGGAGCTGATCGTGCAGGAGGCGAAGAAGAAGGCGGAGCGGTACGGGCAGCAGGGCGTGCGGGCGCTGTTGCGCGCGGGCGCGGGCGCGGGGTGAGTGTCTCTTGCTCTTTTTGTCGTTTTACTCCTCCTCCTCGGACGACGCTGACTCGCTCTCGCTCTCGCTCGCAGGGCCGACACCCCCGCCCCGCGCGCCAACAAGCGTTTCCTCAGCTCGATTATAAAAACGACGGAGGACCATAATAAGACGGTGCTGCGCGCGCAGGCGCTCGCTGCGCAGGAGCAGAAGCGCGAGCGTGATGAGCAGGAGCGGCGCGCGAGAAGGCGGCGCGCGGAGGAGGCGGCGGAGGCGGAGAGGATGAGGAGGGGGAGGAGGGGCAGGGAGGAGAGCTGGGAGAGGTGGGATGGGCGGAGGGATAGGGACAGGGATAGGGACAGGAGGGAGGGGAAGAGGAAGAGGGATTGGGAGAGGGGGTGGGAGGAGGATGGGGAGAGTGAGAGGGAGGATAGGAGGAGGAAGCGGAGAGAGAGGAGTAGGGAGAGGGAGAAGAGAAGGGAGAAGAGGAAGGAGAAGGAGAAGGAGAAAGACAAGGAGCGCGAGAGTCGAAGTCGAAGTCGGTCGCCGAGACGGTCGCGGCGCAGCTCGAGGCGCGACAGAGATGAAAACGACGAGTCGAGGCATAAGGAACGCCGACGGTCGAGGTCGAGGTCGCCGCGTAGGAGCTCGAAGAAGGCGAAGAAGTATGCTTTAGACGATATAGACTCGGACACTGCGCCACATCATTCGAATTCGCCGCGTCGGTCGGTTTCGATTGCGTCGGTGCTTGAAGACGGGGACTACGAATTTGAAGGGAGGGACTATGAGCTTGAAGAGAAGGACTATGAATTCGAAGATAGGGACTATGAAGGGCAAGAGATGGACTACGGAGAGCAAGAAAAGGACTATGAAGAACAAGAGCGAGACGGCAAGCGTCGCGATCAACGACGGTCTACGACTGTACGAAGTGAAGAGACTTCTTCTAGTTATTCAAAATCTAGACATAAACGACGGCGGACACCTTCACCTTCACCTTCACCCTCCCGTTCTCGCTCTCGCACACGCTCGCGAAGTCCCACCCCCAAACCCAAATCCAAGTCCGAGTCCAAATCCAAATCTAAATCAAAACACACTTCCAAACGCACTAAAACCTCCGCCACCCCCACCGCGCCCACACCCGCTCTCTCCCTCTCCCTCTCCCCCCACCCCCGCCCCCCCTCCGGCTCCCCACCTCCCCTCCCCTCCGGCCCGCCCCCGCCCCTCCCCTCTCGCTCCCCCTCCCCCTTCCCCGGGCCCCCACCGCCCCCCTCCCAGCCGCCCTCCAAAATGGACAAATACTTCGAGGAGACATACGACCCGCGCCTGGACATCGCGCCGCTCGCCGTGCCGCACGTGCCGAAGACGGGGCTGATCAACGACGCGGAGTACGCGGGGTGGGACGCGATGCTCGAGCTGCTGAGGGTGCGGAGGGAGGATAAGGAGGAGAAGAGGAGGCTGGAGAGGCTGGGGGTGGCGGGGATGGTGAGTGATAGGGGCTTGCCGCCGCCGATGAGGAAGAGGGAGGGGGGCGCGGGCGCGGGCGGGGAGGTGAGTGTTATGGAGATTCAGTATAAGAAGAGGGGGTCGGTGAGGGAGTGGGATTTGGGGAAGGAGGGGTTGGTGTGAGGGCCATGGTTTTGCATCTTATGTTTTATGTGTTATGGATGGATAGAATGATGTACTTGCATAGAGCTTTTTTTGTATCTGTAACGGTATTGGGACTACATATTTGATTTGCGTATTTACTTCTCGTGCAAAACCTCAACGAAGGATAAGATGGAAAGACGCTTCGCTGAGGTTAAATACTAATCTAACATCAATATATGAATATCGGCCTTCGAAAAAGAACCAAGAATAAAAAAAGAAAATTATGCAAGGTCGTATCAGGTCGTATGCAGATTCCGTTCAATGCAGAAAATTAAATTCATACAACACTTCGCTGAGGTTGAACGTATTTGTGAAAACTACATACTGCCTTTTCAAGAATCTACATACAAGATCGAGATGAAAAAAAGTACAATCATTCAGGGTCACAAGTGCGCCACCGGCGCCAGGAGACAGAACTTTAAAATCAAATATACACGAGTTGGGACTTGGACCTACTTGGACCCACAAATCCCAAGAATGCTTGACGTTTAATGAACATTAATGAAACCCCTTGAACCCCTCAATGTATCGGCAGTGGGTCATCGTCATCGAGCCTGAGGACGCTTACAACTCAAATAAATTAAATCTAGCGCATACTTCAAGTTACCGGTAACCCTGCGCGCCATGAAAAACCGTGTACATAAACGATAAATGTGCGTGGAGCTCGGTGGAAGACTCAAGACTCCAAGCAGGCAGGCCCTGCTCAGACTTATGGCACAAGCCCGAGGATCGCAGCACGAACCACCGTGAAGTCGCCATGAACCGAGTAAGAGGCGGAGGCGGGCGCACGGCGCCGGCTCCGAGTCGGTGGTTGCTCCTCTCGACTCTTCTCTCTAAGAGCTAAGCGGACTGCCAGTGGACTCGGAGACGGATTATCTATCATCCTTTGCCAGTGAAAGGGTTTCGTAGGAGTCAGCGCTAGTCAGCGGTGGAAGTATTTTAGTCGTTGACGCGCGTGGCGCCGGCTCCGAGTCGGTGGTTGCTCTTCTTTGTGTGTGTGCAAGAAGAGGCAAAGACAGAGAACCTTGATTATCTATTATGATTTTAGTCGTTTGTATTAAGGAGCACGAGAAGAAGGGAACTTGAATGGGAAGGGTGAATTCGCACTGATGTCGAGGAGTCAGATCTAGTCAGAACGTGTCATCTACTGTCATAATGTGTCAACGGCGAACGCCAACTTGGTGGTTCGATGGATGTTCATTCTCAGAAGCATAATTTTGGAGGATTGGGAGCACAACCGATTGTTTAGGAAGATAATATCATTGAATCAAGGTAGATAATTACATGTTGATAGGGTATAAAGATTATATAGAGTTCGTATATTGACACCCATTATAGATTCCTTATTATACATAGTGTGTAATACTATCGCGGTGTCTTCAGCCCAGAGAAAAAGAAAGAGAGAGATAAAGAAATAAAGAGACGTATCCGAGTATCCGAGTTCGAGTCTTGCAGTAGAGAACCGGGGGGTATAAAAGTATCGTTCCAAGAGGCCAAGCAGAGAGTATCCATAGGCAAAGACGAGATCCAAGCAACATTCCAGAGACCAGAATCCGCGTAAGGCAAGCCAACGACAATGAAAAGCAGAGACCACATGTGACAGAGTATCGCGCGGGGCGTCCCCCTTGCGATGAGTGTGGTCTCTGGTTCAAGTCGTTAGCGCAATGTGCAGGGCGAGGAGAAAGAGGGAGATCGGCCACAGCCATGGCGAGCTCGCCGGGAGGGCCTACTAGTGTTGTCGACGAGGGGGGATGATGTTGAAGAGAACGGGGACGGAGGTTCGACGACGGGGAAACGGGGAGAGAGAAGGGGGTGTTGGCCACAGTGCTGGTGGAGGAGTGTAACGGTGACGTCACTCTTACCAGGAGGGCCTTGCATGAGGATTCGGGAAGGTTTGGCCACAGCGCTGGCGGGCGAGCATGATGGTATGTTGTGCCGCACACGCCAGGAGGGCCTGAATCATCGGAGAGGGCGTGAGAGAGAGATCGACGAGGGGAGGAGGAGGAGGGGAAGATGGGAAGGGAGAGGGGTTACCGGCTGCGGGAAGAGAAGACCTTTAGTAAACTGAACCTGAGCAGAAATAGAATGACCGTGACGTACCCTATAAAGCTGAGAACTACACCGACGACCATGGCACAGACACCGACAGCCGGCATTTCTTCATAAAGGACGGCGCTGCAGAGGAAGATCATCAAATCGTTGAACTTGACATCAAGGAAGAGCTTCACGTACCCATTTATAAAACAAAAAGTACCCAAGGCCAGTACACCGACACCGCGACTTGACACCGGCTTCTTATCCTCAACCTCATCCACCTCAGTGAGCAGCTCAACAACTTCCTGCTCTTCCTCCAACTCCTTCTTCCGCTTTGCCTCAGCCTCAGCCTCCACCTCCCGTTCAATCTCCCTCTCAACTTCGGGATCGAGGGCATGATTGAGTCCATAGTAGCCAGGCTGGGGAGGGAGAACCGAGCGCTGCCTGTAGGCCACTTCATTGAGACGGCGATGGTACACGCTAGTTTCCCTCTCGATGGTGTCAAGCCTGCTGCAGACGTTCTGGATACGTTCGTAGATGCGCGCGATCTTCGTCTTCCAGTCGGCAGCAGGCGGGGGCTGCGACGAAGGAATGTCTGCGATAGAAGGCGATCGGACGATGCCTTCCATAGGCGTGGGTTCAGCGACACTGGCGACAGGCGCCGGGATGCGAGAATATTGGGGATTGTTCTTTTGACCGGAAGGTCCCCGGCACCACCAGTCGGGCGAGGTGTCCATCGCATCTGGATCGCGCTCGACTGGTTGGTGGGACTTCACCTTGAGCTCCGTCATACGTGTGAGCAAGGGAGATAAGCTAGGCGGTGTATATTGCGACCTGTGAATCGGGCTAGGCTGTGTTGTATAGCGTGCATCGTTCCGAGCATAGTAGACTGGTGGAGAACTGATCAACGGCGCTCGTTGACCAAACGCATAAGGATTGGTGGAGACCAGGGAAGGCGTCGTTGTGGACGAAGTGAATGAACCAAATGAATCTAAGCGAAGTTTGAGTACAGTTCAAACATAGTAAGGAACAGTACCGTACTGGTTGGACCCGAAGTAATGCCCGACCCGCCAAGAGCGAAAGGAGTCGGGAAGGCACCCCGACTACCATACGACGGGATTGTATTGAACGACGCTATGGAAAGGAGATGAGAAAATTGGGGGTTGGGGGGTAGGTGCAGACTTACTAGCTAAAACCGGTCGGTTACTCTGTGTGGACGACCTGAAGGGGCTAACCCTTGGGGTAATATTCAATTTGTTCTGCGGCGTGTAGTAGCGCATCGTAGCAGAAGAGATATCCACGAGGTTTTTCCTGACTTGAGGTGTTTTGCGATGAGATCGTAGTCGAGTATGCACAAGGCGGGATGAAAGACGCAAATGAAATTCGCTCCAGATTATATACCATATCGATCGCGTTCTTATTTGGTCCTGTGGACGCGTCTGAATTCGCTCTATATACGATCGAGTTTTTGTTGGTCCTGTCAACGCGTTCGTTTCACGTGATCGCGTTTTCAGAACGAATGTCGTCACTGGTCAGAACGTGTCATATGTTTATTGAACGAATGACAGCGTGACAAGTCTGCTTCACCACGCACGAAGCGCAAGTACGCAGAAGAAAAGGGTTATGCATAGCGGACAACACCATATTGTTGATGATAGTACAACGTTGATTTATCATTGGGAGGCCCATCTCACTCTTCTCTACAAGAAGCATGGCGATTGGCTTGAAGATGTCCAGCGCCACTCCCGTTGCTTTAGAATTGCCGAACAGTGACCCTGAGGCTAGGGGTCAGCGAAAGGATCAATTGTATTTCCGAAAGACCTAGCCGCAGCAGCAGAGATGGAGATCGGTCCAGAGTGCGAGATTGGGACATCCACGTAGGACATGGGTTTTTTATGCACGCTCGTTAGAGAAACGGTAGGAGCCCGAGTAGCGAGGGAGGTGGACGGAGACGCGGGCACTTCCAACGCGTTAGTCTTGGTCATATAGGAATACGAGGCCGGAGACGTGTACGTACTCGTCGACATCGTGGCAGAACCAAAGTGAAGTAGGGGGGAAGCAGTGAAGAAGGACTCTATCGTAGAGAAAGACTCTCGCGTTGCAGAAAAGGACTCTTCTGACGGAGAGATGTTCCGGGCCTCCTCGTGGCGAGGCCGACGCCGACGACGCATTTGAAAGCACCAACTGAAAATAGCGACGGAAAGTACGATGATGACACCACCGATACTTCCACCTACCCAAGCTTCTACCTTGGTGTTCGGGGATTTGCCACTGATCAAACATGTTTGAAGTGTGTGATAGAAAGAATACGCACAATCTTTACCTAGATGAGCTCATGGTACCAACAGAAGGTACAGGGGCCCAAGTGGAGAGAACATATGTGCTGAGGAGAACGACGGACGAAGTGAGGACTTGATTGTCCGACGTGAAGGTAGATGCTGAAGTAGCTGTAATGATGGCCGTGGTGAATGGAATCTTAGTAAATGTCGGGAATGGAACCTCAGTGAACGACGACATTGTCGACATTGTCGCTGTAGCAGTGGTATTATCAGCACCAGAACTGCTGAAATTAGGTATCAAGTAGACACAGATGACAGGAGACAGCTTACGGTAACGCAATCTGAGAAGGAAGCCCCGATGTTCCACCTTTGTCGTTAATATTGCGGTTGTCATCTACGATTGCCATACTATTCAAGGCCAACACCGAAACAGCACTCTGCGGTGAAGGCGGTAAAGGAGCAGATGTTGCTGGGACACATGAATCAGTAGATGAATACATGGTTTTCTGGGGGAAACCAGGGAGGAACAGAAAAAAACGAGACTCACAAGGATGATTTCCACTGGTACCACCATTGTTGAGTGTATTCGTAGCTGGGAACCATGAGTGTTCGAGAATGAAAGGTAGTAGCAAGAAGAGTGAAACTCACCACGACTTCCACCATTACTACTGTTATTCCCATTACCATCGCCCTTTGGTGGTTTCGTGGCTGAGGACAGTTAGTGTCAGAGAATGACAACACAAAAAAGAAAAATCACGATGACTTCCACCATCACCACCGTTATTCCTGCTACCGGTGTTATTGGGTAGATTTGGGGCTGGGGACCAGTTGGTCTCAGAATGAAAGATGGCAATAGAAAAGATGAAACTCACGAGGATGACTTCTACCATTACCACCGTTATTGCCGTTAACACCGGATTCGGGTGGTTTCACGGCTGGGGGTCAGTTAGTATGAAGAATAAAAGATGGCAGCAGAAAAAACGAAACTCACGAGGATGAATTCCACCGTAACCGCCGTTGTTCCCATAACCACTATTATTGCCATGACTGCCGTTATTGGATGGTCCACTGTTATTGCCATGACCACTATTATTGCCATGACCGCCGTTATTGGATGGATTGTTATTGGGTGGATTCGGGGCTGAAGACAGTTAGTGTCGCAAAATGAAAGATGGTAACAGAAAAAATGAAACTCACGAGAATGATTTCCACTATTACCACCGTTGTTGCTATCGTTATTGCCACCGTTATTGTCATCACCACTATTGCCATCATTGCCATCACCATCATTACCACCGTTATTGCCAGTACCGTCGTTGTTGCCAGCACCACCGTTATTGCCAGCACCACCGTTATTGGGTGGATTGGCCACTAGAGAGTTAGTATCAAAGAACAAAAGACGGAAGCAAGAAAACTGAAAACTTTACCACCGCGATTGCTGTTCGATGGATTCAAGGCTGGGGACAGTCAGTATCATATATTCGAAGTTGGTTGCAGCAAGATAAAAAGATAAAACTCGTGAGAACCTCTGAGAAGAACGAACCAAGGACCCTGGGAGCCAAAGTCGTGGTAGGACTTACCACTAGTGGATTTTGATGGATTATCTTCTACTTGTCGCCGGGATGGAACTAAAGGAGCCATAAAGAATAAATGACAACAAAAAGAGAGTGAAAGGAAGGAAGAAATGGAACAGACAACATCATCTGACACCTAGGGGGTCGCTGTTCAACAAGATGATATGATACCAACAGGTGTTTCAAGGAGCATTGATCAGTGACAGAAATAAGCGAGTGGTAGGTGCGATCTTCAGCCTGATAGGCCGTGTTTATACATCACGAGCAACAGGATCCTATTCAATTCATCTACGTACTATAATTCCTTTGAGATTTCATGCTCCGATAACCTGACGCAGGACCAATGTCTCCTCCAAATTAAGTTGCCCAGCCAATGCAGAGAAATTATTCGTGTTGCGAGACGCGCATTCCTTTAAGAAAGAAACAAGATGTGCCTATGAGGTGACACAAAGGTCGTTTAAAACCAAGATATCACACATCAGGCGCATCTAGCATACCTGCATGTCCATCTTCGAGACTGGATCGTCCTTGAAGGCCTCGTCATCGCTCTCCTGAATTAGATCGTCATTGTCAAACGCCATCCCCCGGGGCCCAATCATGTCAGACAAGAATGCAAACTCATCCTCCATGAAACCTTGATTGAGCTTTTCTTCTTCAGTCCAATCTTCGTCCTGTTTCCCGTCGAAGATTTGAAATGGGAGAAAGAAGGCGGAAGACCACGTCAGCACATCGTGATACCAGAATGGGCTTATGCATAAATACTCACGCCATCGTCGGAATCAATGTCATCTGTGGCGGCGCCACCTCGTGCAGATATAGTTGCTGATTCGCCGCCAGATTGTACGTCACGTAGAATAAGTTTAAGTGCCTTGACAGGGAACGGAATCGAAGTGAATTCGGTAGGAGCTGCGCACCGTGCCGTATGAGATTAGCACAGGCCAAAGTAGGGTGCAAAGACATACTCTTTTTCGTCCTTGAACGCGTCATGATGACTGACGCACAGACGGAAAAGAGCTATGAATAATGAGAAGGAGTGATGGGAAGCCCACTGACCATTTTTATTCGTGTGATTCACGATAATATCGCCCTTGACAATGAGGTGCTGCAAGTTCGCGTTCTCCGACACAAAGAGTTGTATGAGACCAAGCGTACTAATGCGCGTCGGCCAGAAACCATGGAATGTCTCTCCATTCTCGCACCAAGTCTGAACGAGGATGTCGAGTCCCGATCGCCCGTTCACAGTCATGCCTTCCAGAAGTGATAGCACCGTGTCCCTCTGATTGTTGATGAGGAACGCAAATGGTATGACAAGGCTCTGGAAAGGTGATAGGATCAGTGATGTGATGCTCGGCGGTTGATTAGGTAGAAACAAATAACCTGCAGGAACGTAGCCGTTTGTGCTGAAGTCATGCGGCCAACCATTGCCTGCAGAAGCTGGGGCAGGACTGCAAGTACAGATTCCCCGGCTTTTCGCAGAAGATGAATGATTAAGTCGCCGATAACGAGGCCACCAGATTCGTCTTGACTTTCCAGTGTCTTGGCAATGAGTGTCAGTATGTATTCGAGACCACTTCGACCGTTCCCATCAGTCCATGAAAGCGGCTGATTAGAGTCCTTAAGGATAATGGCGGTGAGGCAGGAGATTCCATTCTAGAATGCATGAAGATAACGGATGAGTATATTAGATTGAAAGAATAGGAAAGAAAGAATGCCTGGAGCACATCCCGGTCTTCTGCTTCTCCCAAGCATTTGAATAGGCTGGGTGCGACGAGTGCGAAGAAACCCTCGCCAAGACCGGTGTCGGGTGAGCCCTTGACGAAACTGGTGATAAGCTCGACGGCGGTTTCGGCTATCCAGGATTCATTCGCCTTGGCAGAGGCAGTGGCAGAAGTCAAAGGGGGCAAGGCTCGTTTAACCACGGTCTCGTAGACACCCGGGGCAGGTGACGCTGCCAGGTTCGTGAAGATATCGGTCAGTATCGATTGGAAGATTGGATCTAGGGTTCGATTTCCGTCAAATCAGTATTTGTAACGGCCACCGAATTAACTTTGGGGAACCCCCACGAAACCCACCTTTGTTGTTCTTGTTCCAAACTTCCAACAACGCGAGAACTAAGGAATCGGCCATCTCCGTTGTGAGCCACTTGGCCTTTTCGACCTCGAGAACGACGGAAAGCGTTTCTAGGACAAGAGAAAGGGTGTCTTCTGATGCTATAAATAGGAAAGGTCCAAGACCTTTGGTGACACGAGGGGCAAGGGTAACCAGAGAGGAATCCGTGCCCCCTTGGAAGAAACTGCAAGGCCCATGTTCAGTAAAGGATAGGGCCATGAACAACTCCACTCACTTGTGGACAGCCTTAACTGCGGATATTTTGACGGGGATCCCTGCTTCAGCAGCTTCAATGACCTGCAAAGCTGCATCGAGGTACTGGCCTGCCAATGTTATCGGTAGTAGTTTTGAGTATTGGCTGGCAAAAACAAAGCCCCGCCCTTGCAGGAAGGGATGTTCTATGGAAGAAGCGGTAAACAAAAAATTAATCTCGAGCTTGAGACAACATACGTGAAAGGTTAAGGATGGAGGGAACAACATCCGACAGGAGATACTCAATATCAATCGGCTTTTGCCGTCCAGAACCTTCTTCGTCCTCTATACACTCCAAGATGGCCTCAGCCTGGGAACCAACAGCTGCAAGCGCCGCTTCTAGTGGCCGCCACCTAAACACGTATCAACTGAAAAGTTGCGCTTCAATCGAAATAACTCAAGACATACCAGTCCTGTCGCCCAGCTTCGCGCTGTTGGTGTGATAACTGAACCACTTGACGTACCACCAGTTGAAACGCTCCCGTGGTCTGTCCGGGATTTCGGTCGATCAGAGACTGAATTTAAGTGAGCACATGAAAAATGTCAGAGAAAAGGTTTCATTACACCCAAAAAGTCAAACCCTGCAACCCTGACACTGTACGATTGTGTAGAATCGTCTTCTTGTTGTACGAATGCGTTTGCATTGTTGGCCCATGTTTCTTCCTGCATTTCCGTGAATACAACCTGATTCAATAAGAATTTGTAATTCTTACATCTTCGTTTGTCATTTGAACAAACTCGAATATGGCAGCAACAAGGGCACCGAGATTATCGGTATTGAACCAATCCCTCACTTTGCTTCCTCTTATTACAGTTGAGGCAAAGTCAAAGATGGGACAGATAAGCTGAGGAAGTTCTATAGCTTCGTCTTCAGAGGAGCCAGGGGCGGCCTCTGAAGATGAGAGGTAATACTCGGCAAATGTTGAATGCAACGCCTGCAAGTGGACGAGTGAGGCGGTTAGGAACCCTTGAAGGTATGGTGTCATTGCACGCGGGAAGGAGATGAGGATCTTGTCAAGAGTCTGGTTGATGTTGAACATGTATGTAACGAATAGACGAGTCAGATTATCGCACCTTGAAAACTTGGATCCGTATCGCCAATCCATCCCAATTATTGGTGTTGGTCACGTCTAGCTTCGGATCGATATTCAGAAGCACTTGGAACGCCTCAAGCCAAACAGGAAGGATTGTCGACGCGGCTTCTTTAGTGGCTTGTGGGTGTTGGTCTTTCACCATGAACAGGGCAGTAACACATTGACGAAACACAGATACAGTGCGAGCGCGAGTCAGAGCGGAATGCGTCTGAACAAAGTTAGAATGAAAGAGTGGACAAATCAAGGGATCGAAATCACGTACATCTCTTGATCCCAAAATCGTTAGAAGGACTGGCAAGAGTTGGCGGAGCACAGGTAGAATTTGATCCTCCGTCAGATCACCCTTGATGAAGTCTGTGAAAACTTGCATCGCTCCATGAACAGAGTCAGGTGAGCCGGAAGAGAGGAGATCGATGAGGGAGGACAAGAGTTCGGGATAGTCGTCGGGCCAATCAGACTTGGCTATGAAGGTCAGCGTATTTGCCTAGAGCGAATATGAGTGAACAAATTGAGGATGACGGCAGTAATACTCACACATAGGGACCGTATTTTGCGATCCCTGTCCGAGAGGCCTTGGAATACATTTTGCCGAATTTGCACTTTTACCTAGACAGGTCGTCAACTGCCATTCATGTCTTCAAAAAGTTGTAAGCCGACCTCCACAGAAGGAGCACTACCTTTGAACGAGTCAAAGTAGGGTGACCAATGTTCCCTGATGTATTTCCGTAAGACAATACTTGCTGAGTGCTTTTCAAAGATGGATAGAGATCAAGACACGCTCAGAGACTAGAAAATGCAGTGAAAAACTCATCTGACGCAAGGACATATTCGCATTTTCGGCAAGTATCACTTGCGAAAGCGTCAAACCAGTTTCTGTTGGGCGCGATGAGATCGTAGTCTGTGTGATTTCAAAGGGATTACCTGGGGACGCGAAGAATTCGGTCAACTTGAGCTCTGCAGTGACTCTAACATTTGCGTCTGGATTGAGTGTGGCAGCCAAACATTCTGTGATCTGCGACGCCATGAATGGAGTTGAGTAGGCGGGGGCAACTTGGAGAGGACAAGCCAGGAGGAAGCACGTGATATACGCGTATAGCGAACGCGCCTTCAATTCCCGTTTTTCGACTTTTGACCTTTTGCTACTAGTCTGTTCTTTTCTACCGATGACTGAGTCCGCCAGACACGGACACGCTATCGAGACGCGGGCTTCAAAAAAAGCGCAAATCTGATTCTAGCACACCTGCACATGAATCAAGGGAAGCCTCATATTATAAAGAAAAGTTCAGGTGTCAGAAAACGCGTCAACGGAAAACTTTCAGGGCTCTTGAATTTACCTATAGACATTCTTTTTGAGGTAAGAAACCATTTGCTTATCCGGATTAATTATCGAACACATTGCTTGTGATATACAGATATATGAAAACCTCAAACCCTTTGATCTGCTGGAGCTTGCACGCACGACGAAGCAATTTAGGTGTTTCCTCATGTAGAAATCCTCTAAATCAGTCTGGAAACTGGCCCTTGAAGGTATTCCGGGCTTGCCTCCCTGCCCTTTTGAGATGACCGAACCAGTTTGACTTCAGCTTGTCTGTGATCCCCATTGCCATGTAAGACCCTCGATTTTTTTTCCGACAGGCCACACCTACCGACCAAATCCTCATTAGTTTTGTAACAAGGCTTTTGTAAGAGGAGTCGAATGGGCACTGAAATTCCACATAGGTTGCAAATGTGCTAAAGACAAGTGAGTATAGTAGATGGTGAATCTTCGTCATGCTTTAATATACATATTGCAATGCGTGGCATAGATCTATCGGTGTCTATGTATCTTCAGAACTGTCCATGAATAATTTGATCAGATTTTCTATCAGTACTCTGTTACTCTCACGACCAGGCAGTAAGTATCAGGTCAAGCAAATTAGTTTTACTCACTCGACTCTTGGGTAGAACCAGAATCAACTTCCCACTCGTATCGAATGGTCCTTCGTGATGACTTGACAGAAATGAAGAGGAAGTACTTGACTCTTCCAGACGACGAGGCTCGTGTGGAATTCATCCGGGAAAGGCGCGAATACCTTGTTGAGGTCGAAATGGTACTTTCAAAGCACGTTCTTGATCGTCTTGTAACCAATTTGCAGCTGCTGAACTACGCTTAGAATGGGCCGTAGGGCAAACACAGGATAGGCATTTCGAACTGAGGCAATTAAAGACTACTGATCGACTAAATGCGTAAGTGATGTGGCCAGATCAAAGACTCATTCTTTACTGGTGCCATAGCATCATAGAGAACCTCATAGCACTTGAATATGAAGAAGACATCGCAAGCACATGAGACTGCTATCCTTTTTCTCTGATAGACCACGAGCTTGTCGAGAAACCTCAGAAACTAACAGAACGAAGTAAGCCTAAAAGATGCTCTTAAGCCTCCTGTTCGATGTTAATTTGACCTATGTAAATAATTTCTCAGTCTGGTCAAATATCCGTGGACCTATTCTTGAGCCCATGGAGGATCTGCGATCCATACGATTGAGTCGTGACCATGCTCAACTTGTGCTGCAGCGCAAGCCAAATGCCATCGCCGTGTTCCGTGCGTATATGGCTGAACGCCATCCATTCCCCGACGTGATGCCTTCGGGCCTCGACTTCTGTGATTTTGATCCTGTCAAAAAAATACTAGAACAGCTCGCCGAGGTCATCGTGGATGAAACGAGTTCTGTGGATGTCGTGCCTTGTATTCCAGACTTCGTTGCGGACTGGAGGGAACCTCTTGACAGGCGCCTGATGGAAGTCATAGAAGAAGAAAAGCACTTTTTGTATTTGAATTGGAACGAGTTCGGCGAGCTTATTGACGACGAGGACAATGAAGATGTCAACGAGAAAGACGGAGACACTTCACTCCAGCGCATGATGAAAACACGACGTTGGTACTTGCATCCCCCTCCGGAAGATGAAGCGAGTCTGCATGACGAATTAAAACTGGCGACTACTGTTTTTCAGTGCAGAAAACGTCTCCCCAGGAATGCTCGCATGGCTGACCTCTTGGTTTTGATTGCGATTATGACTCTAGCTCCGAAGATACGAGGATTGCTTCGAAGATCAGTATCCCTTACCGGGAGCTCTTTTTTACCCGAAAGTCATGGGCCATATCTGCCTCACGCGACAATCCTGGAGATCCTATGACGATGTCTACCCACCATTAGAACCAGTAGAGCCTGCGAGGAAGCTGGACGACTCCGATCAGCGGCGCCGTCAGTGGTCTACTTATCCTTTGCGCATCAACCATGAACTAGGAAACTGCGTCAAGGTCCTCGTGCAGGCTTGAATCCCAGGACAACGACCGCAGAAGACATGGATTAGGTCACACACTGGTTTGCTTGCATCCGCTGCGCTGTTCATATTGGGGAAGAGACCAACCCCTATGGCCCGTATAAGATACCTACCTTTCCGTGGCGCCTAGCTGTGAGTTCGTGGAAAACAAAAGGTCGAACATCACGGATCACAACATCATCACAAAGATCCATTCTGGGCTGTGATCAAACCAGAGGAAATCCGAGGAAATCAACGAAGCTTTCGAAGTTTTCAAAAGTGATCCCGAATCTTCGCAAAATGACCCTCAAGTTGCTTGTCGTAATAGAATAATTTGACCTACACAAGATATGACTTTCTCTTGTGTGTACTGCAGGAATACTTACCTCAGCTGAGATACCTCCCACTTCACTGGAAGCTATCACACTGCATTTCGATAAGAAGTACGGCCGTCACAACTGCTTTGCTCGTTCTAAGTTTGACTTATTGCGCGACTAGGCATGAAATTCAACAACCTGAAGAAAACAAAGATTATAATTGGGATTTTGCCGCACCGTGTTCTCTCGAACACCAACTCCAGCTCGTGGTGTTCCTCACGGAGGAAGATGTAAAGATGTTGCTGCAAGCCTACGCCGCTGATGTGGGAGTTTCGGATGAAATACTTGATTTATACCAGAGGCATTCGTTTGAGATCCAGAGTGACCAACAAGATGAAAACAACCATAGAAGTAACAATAGTATACATGCGTTGGATATGAAAAAGCCACTTTCATGCATCTGTTTTGACACTTAGGCGTGGAGTCAGTTTAGATGGGTAGGTGACAGATACGATATTGCCTGCTTCAACATGTTCTAAGAAAGTTTTATGTAAGTGTTTGACCCAACATTTCATTCGACGCACTGCTTCGAGAAGATCTAAAGTTGTTCCGGAATCCCAGCCACTGAAGCTCGATCGTCAATTGTCGTGATTCCGAGTCGGTAAACACAGCCAGAATTTTCAACGTCGTTTGCAATTGCAGAGGCGATCCTCAGTGCGGGAGATGGTAATCTGAATCGGACTCGACAGGAGACCTCGGACGCGTAAGTACGCGTTGGATCACGTTTACGATCCGTCGGACTCTCACGCGTTTTGTTCTTTGTTTTCTTTCTCTTCTTCACTACTATGTATCATCCCAAGGCTCCCTCAAGCAAGCTGCAATATCCCATGGAGACCAGAGCTTCAAGGAAACGCAAATCTGACCCCAGCAAGCTCGGTCCTGATAACCATGATAAACATTTTACCTTGAAACGCGACAATGAGGTCCATGGTATTAAGGACGTGAAAAAGCGCGTCAAAGGCAAATTATCGGGACTTGTGAAGCTACCAATAAACATTCTTTTTGAGGTATGTATACGATGTCGTTTGTGAGTTTTGATTGAGTTCCTGGATCATGCGCCTTTGTTATGCGTCAGATTTTCGGACACCTCAAGCCCTTCGATCTGCTTAGGATCGCCCGCACGACAAAAGATTTCAGGCGCCTTCTCACGAAAAAATCATCTAAATCAGTTTGGAAGGCTTCTCTTGAGACTGTCACCGGCTTGCCTTTTTGTCCCGCTGAGATGGCTGAGCCAGCTTGGGTACACCTTGCTTTTGATCCTCATTGTCATGTGAGATCTTCTCTAGCTTTGACCGCGACACTAAACGAGCTTCTTGTGCTACCAGTTCTGTAACAAAGCCACGGTGCGAGGAGTTGAATGGACGCTAAGAGTGCGCATTTGCGGCAAGTGTGCTAAAGACAAGTGATTGAATAATCGGTTTTCGTGCATTCATGAAAATGCTTCGTCAGGATGATCTGTGTATCTATACCTAAAGAGTTACCTATGGACGACGTGGATGATTTTCCTGTAGAAACTCTGTTGCTCTCACGGCCACATAGCTGTATTAACTTAATCGGTTCAGACATCTTATTCACTGATTTTTGACAGGACTCCGGCCATTGTCTAACGAAGTTGAAGTCGTCCGTGACGACTTGAAAGAGATGAGAAAAAAGTATCATTCTCTCCCGAACAGAGAAGCGCGTAGTGCCTTCATACGGGAAAGACGCAAAGTCATCTCCGATGTCCAAATGGTACTTCAATTTATCTTCCCGGAGATTATATGCTCAAGGTTCTACAGCATGCGTCGCTATGTTTTGAATGGCCCCAGACACAGATAATGGACAGGAGTTCTGAACTGCAGCAACTAAGGGACGCACGTCGTAATGCGTGAGTAGCCTTTTCAGAGAATTAAGATCTGTTTCTCATTCTTGTTTCCAGCATTATCGAGAAGCTCAAAGCACTCGGTTATGAAGAAGATATCGTCGGCATCCGTTACCCTTACTCCCTCGAGGATCAAGAACATGTTAAAAGGCCACAGAAGCTGACTGAACGCGGTAAGCTTGTAATACCTCTTCATACTTCTGTATCACTTCAACAATTGGCAATCATCTAGTCTGGACAAATGTTCGCGAGCCCATCATCAAGTTCATGGACAAAATGCGTACAAAACGATTGAAGCGCGAGCATGCCGAGCTCGTGCTGCAACGAAAACCGGTCGCCGTTGCGGTGTTTCGTGCATACATGGCTGAAAATTATCCTCACACCGACGTGATACCTTCAGGCCTAGATTTCTGTGGCTTTGGCCCCGTTAGAGAGATTCTCGAAAAACCTACCGAGGTGAACGTGGACGAAACAAGTTTTACCGATGTTGTGGCTCGCATTCCTGAATTCATCACAAATTGGAGGCAGTCTCTTGACGGACATCTCATCCAAGTCATGAAGGAAGAGGACAAGCTTATGTACAGCTTTTGGCACCCCGACGATTGTACTTATTACGATGTATGGAGAAGCAGATGGAACGACTTCGGCGAGTTCGCTGACAAACACAGAGATGACTCTTCTACCGACGAGAGCGACGACGAGGGCAACATAAGTGACAATGCTGATGATAACAATTCAGTATCACAGGGTGGCAAGAATACGGAGTCTTTAAGCACAGATGTCTCTCCGTTGGATGAGGTGATCCTTGCCGACAAACTGAAGCTGGCGACCACAGTTTTCCAGTGCTCAAAATGCATTTACAGGGATGACGAGCCGTTTCCAAGCTCTGACTCGGATGTCGACTCGGATGTCGACTTGGACGGAGCCAATGAGTACGTCAGGAGTGAATATGGCAGGAATAGCATTCCCAGCCCAGCCCCTCTTTTCTATCCAAAGGTTAAAGGCCATATCTGCCTAACACGAAAGGTGGCTCATACGTCTTGGTGGAGCGAGGTCGAACCGCAGGCACCACCGGAACCTGCACGGAAGCTGGACAACGCGCGCATTCACCGTAGGCAGTGGTCGGCTCACCCTCTCCGCATCAACAGCAGGCTGGGAGAATGCGTCAAGGTCCTAGTGGAGCAAGCAGGCCTAAATCCTAACACGACGACTGCAGATGAATTGGATAGTCTCGGTCTTTGGTTTGGATGCCTTCAGTGTGCCTACAATTGTACCGGCAAGAAAAAATATCCCTGCCCATTTGAGATGCCGGCCTTTCCATGGCGTCTTGCTGTACGTTTCTTTAGACTATTTGATCCTGACTGTGATTACTGACTATCTTGACATCTTGACACCAGGTGGAACACCAGGGTTTGGAACACTATGCATCCGAATCATCATGGATCAGAATCAGTCCAGAGGCTATCGATGAAGCCGTTGAGGTTTTCAAGAACAACCCTAGATCATCGTATAACAAACCCGCACTTTTGGGGCAATCTATTCCTCGTACCCAAGAGATCCCTCTTGGAGATGATGCGACCTGGTCTTGTATACGCTGCAGCGACACTTCGGCAGAAGTTGCTCCTACTTCCATGGATGAAATTACAACACATCTCGAGCAAAAATGAGTTTTTAACGGTGTTGCATCCGGACCAAATTGGTGATTGTCATGTGCAAGCATCAAATCCAACAACTCGAAGAAAACAGAGATTATTACAAGGATTTCGCTGCGCTCCCTCGTCTCCCGCGCCAACGCAGGGTCGTGATACTCCTCTCAAACAAAGAAGCACAGGAGGTAGAGAGGAAGAAGAAGTGGTATTGGTACGCTCTTTAGGCGAAGGCTGAGCACGGAAATCCTTTCGAAATTGTGATTTACATTGCCAGCCACGCGTTTTTTCTCTTGGTCATGACAGTATATGAATATTTGCCCTTATTATCATTCCTTCTGCGTTTCGCAGCCGTGAAAGCAATCTTGCATTAACATTACTGGTATTATATGTTACACCACCAATTCCCCCTCGACACTTTTTGGCTCCAGCGCTAGTTGTCTAAGAACAGTTTCATATCGGGTTTGGTCGACCTTTTTCAGATACTTCAAGATCTTTGCGCGTTGGTGGACAAGCATACGAAGGCCGCGACGGTTGCCAAGGTCTCGTTTAAATGCCGTCAAATGATTCCATAGATTTCGAATCTTGTATGTAAGAAGAGCCGCTGTAGAAGAGATATTGCATCAGCTCAAAAATTAAAGTCAATAACAGAAGAGTAGCACCAACCTTGAACCTCAGCACGACCTGGGTCAAAGGGGTTTTCGGGTGTGGAAAAGGCTTCAATAATGCGCTTGCGATTCTCGTAGGCTATACCGGCCGCGTTTGCATTTCGGAGGTCGATGACCCTCGCAAACGCATTTGCCTTTCTGTGTTCCTTCTCAAGGTTCACCCTCCAGACTTTCCCCGCCGCATCGAGCTTTTCACGTGAGACATGTTCAGGGATTTCATCCTCAGTCCCCGAAGTTTTCTTCGCAGCTGCATAGTCCTTTCCACCCGTCGAAGTGAGTATGGGCAATGCTCCGAACAACAACTGCTTCTCCGCCTCCCCGACACCAAAGTTGTATTGTTTCGGAAGATATACGGTTCCTATAGTCTGCTTTTGGGCCACAAGCTCTTCGGAGCGCAATTCCTCCTCATTGATGAGGACTTTCTTGAGGAGGCATTTTTCCCATTTCGCGTTGCGACCTGGTCGCGTACCAAGAACAACACTAGGCTTAATTTCTTTGGCTTCTCTCCAGCGCTCTTCTTTCTTCACGATGTTGGACTTCTTGATTGCACGGGCGACATGTTGACGCGACGATTGGCCTTGTAGGACAGCCGAGGTGTGAAGGAAGGAATGTGAACTCGAGGATGCGATTATTCGCGAAGCTAATGATATATAATTTAGCGGTTCGTAAAAATGGTTCCTGAACCACTCACGTTGTGTCCAACAGGCTCTGAACATGCCCACCGTCGTCAATGTCCGTGAACTTACAACCCACGACGAGCGTTCGGGCGAAGGCGAAATTTCTAAGTCACCTGACTGTGGGAATAGCTCAGGATATATAAACCTCGATTTTCTCCTCCTTTTTTTCTTCACGGGAGAAATGCCACGCTGACCGTTGTTAGCACTCGACCATCGAGATCAGTGCCAGTGGCCTGTTATTACGGGTCCTGTTCTTCCAAGAGAGCTCTTCCAGTGTAGGAAGTGTCGACGTCGACGTTTTGTAGGACGCGGCATGTCGATTTTTTGCTGGTACATCTATTCCTCGTAATAGTTTTCTTTTGGCAATAAATTGTATTCTCCTGCATCTTCTCTCTTCCACGCTTTGTGGAGTTTGCATAAGATGGCATTCATTTTTGATTCACAAAAGATCGGCTGAGGTCCTTTATTTTTGTTCACTTCGATACAAACCCTTACAACGATTATAAGTATTGACCGTGAGAACTCTTCGATCAAGATAATTATTTTTGACAAGTCACCTTTACCAGACACACCCAACTTGCTTCCCTAATGGCGCCGACGAAGAAAACTACTTCGCCTGGCAAGAGCAAATCTTCGGGCTCCGGCCCTAAGATTTCTCTCGCCCGCGTAAAGGGCGAGAATTTCTACCGCACGGGAAAGCAAGTCGCCCGCCTCAAGATGTTAAATTCTGGAAAGGCCGTGCGTGACAAGGACGGCAAAATCATCCAGGCTGCTGCGTTCCAGAAGGGAGAGAAGGAGACGAAGCCTGGGAGAGTGCAGCCTGATAGAAGATGGTTTGGTGAGTGTTGAAAGTTGGTGGTTAACGTTTACGGGTTGCTGAAGTATTCAATTTGAAGGAAATACAAGAGTGATCTCGCAAACTGCGCTGGACCATTTCCGAACGAGCCTCGCAGAGAAGAAGGACGATCCTTACTCTGTGCTTCTTCGACGCAATAAACTACCTATGGCCCTTCTTGATGATGCTCAGAACCCACATACCCTGAAGGTATGCTGTTTTTATGTTTTGGATTACTCCGACTCATGGGTAATGTAGCGGCCGCATATCGTGGAAACCGAACCCTTTGCAGATACCTTTGGTCCCAAAGCGCAACGGAAAAGGCCCAGAATTGATGTTGGTTCGTTTGAGGAACTTGGTAAACTTGGTGCTGCTGCTGCAGAAGAGGCAGATACAACTGCTCCTGCTATTGGTCAGATCCTTTCTGAATGTCCTTCTGCACTTCATCGTTAATCTCCATGATGACAGAACCCCTGGCTTCGTCCATTGCCGAAGCTCCTACGCATGCCGATTATAACGAGCCTATCTACGCAAAAGGAACGTCTCGAAGAATATACGGTGAACTCTACAAAGTCATTGATTCTTCTGATGTTATCCTTCATGTCCTCGATGCTCGAGACCCCCTTGGGACGATGTGCGAATCCGTTATAGAGTACATCAGAAAAGAAAAATCGCATAAACAGATCGTGCTCATCATCAACAAGTGCGATTTGGTCCCAAATTGGGTTACAGTTGCGTCTCATCATCTTATTACAATTCTTCTGGCCCTGATTGGATGCGATAATCTAGGCACGATATATACAACACTTGACGCCTAGATTTCCAACTATCGCCTTCCATGCTTCCCCTAACCATTCATTTGGCAAGGGCTCGCTCATTCAACTCCTTCGCCAATTTGCCCAACTGCATTCCGACAAGAAGCAGATATCAGTAGGCTTCATAGGTTATCCCAACGTTGGGAAGAGTAGTGTCATCAACACCCTCAAAAGCAACAAAGTTTGCTCTGTGGCACCTGTTCCTGGTGAAACTAAGGTATTTCTCATCCTTTTTTATCGGACCCATCAACCTGACCTTCAAACGACAGGTCTGGCAATACATCACACTGACACGGAGAATATACCTCATCGACTGCCCAGGAATTGTGCCCGCGTCTGCACAAGATTCCCACACCTCAACCGTCCTCAAGGGCGTAGTGCGTGTCGAAGCCCTGCCCACGCCTTCCGAGCATATTCCTGCACTCATGGAACGCGTCAAGCCGCTATACCTCGCGCGTACGTACGGACTCGATCTACCAAACTCAGACGACCAGTCGCAGAGTTGGCCTCCGGAGATGTTCCTCGACAAGCTTGCTAGGATGAAGGGGCGGTTATTGAAGGGTGGCGAACCAGATCTAGAATCTGTGGCTAAGATTGTTTTGAGTGATTGGGTACGAGGCCGGATACCGTACTTTGCGCCACCGCCTGAGCGGTCCGAGGAGTTAAACAAGTTGGAGGAGAAGAAGAGGAAGAAGGAACAGGCAAAGGCGGATGCGAAGGGGAAGGGTAAGGCGATCGAGCCTGAAATAATGGAGGTTCCCGGTGTGAAGCAGAATTTGGGTTCGATCATGCAGAAGAACTCGTTCTTACCGGAGGATGTGAAGCCACTTGAGGAGGAGGACTTAGTAGGTGAGGAGGCAGAAGAAGAAGAAGATATTGAGACTGCGGATGAGGCGGATGAAGATGAGGGAGAGGAGGAAGAATTGACTTGGAATGACGTCTTCGAGGGCATCAAGGAGGAGGATGTTCCTAATGTTGATGAAGACGGCAATGACATTGTAGAGGGTGTGTCTTATTCCTTCTTGAGTCGATGCTATCTGATCAATTATTAGTTGAAAATTCTGAAGCCGACGATGATTTAACGACACCTCCTAAAAAAGAGCCGCGCATGAAGACGAACAAGGTAAGCTTGCTGCTGTTTCGACAAGGATTTACTGATATCCGGTTGTTCTCTAGCGCAAGGCAGAAAATTTCTATACGAACGCTAATGTCAAAAATAAAAATCGCAAGCAAGCGGCATTGTTGAAGTCATTGCCTGTTGGGAAACGGGGGGAGGGACGCAAGCGTGGAAAGGCAAACTAATTGTTATACGGTGACTTGAGGAGGATTCAGTGCATGTGATTCTATGTAGTTTGTGAGTACTATCCTGTTTGTTCTGACTGTTCCGCGTCTGAATTCTGTCGTAGAGACAGACATTCTAGATATGGACTTGAACGCAATTGACCGATTCCATAAGAAAAGAAGCTGAGTCAAATTACATACAAAGTGAGGCCTCATACATCATGCATCGTCGTAAATGCGGGTTCCAAGGGTAAGGAGCATTTTCGAAGGCCTCTGCGCAACATGCGTACATACCACACATTCTATACACTTTTTCTTGCAGACTCGAAGCCGTTTTTGGCTCAGTGCCATTGGCGGATGCTGAGTCGAGAACAGTAGGGCCGAGATGTCTCTCATTCCATTTTTTCCGTGCATATCCTGCACTCTCACCATCACCACTGTCCTCTGCACAGGTGAGCGCATTGTCGCTCTCTCACCACATAATAATTTTAATAGTCCTTTGCAGAGTAGTCGGCATCACACCTCGCGCATTCACTCATTTGCTCGCCGCACACTACTCTCAAAGTAGGACTCTCACATTGCATCACTCAATGTCATTAATGACTCATCTCTCACCACAGAACTTGCCAAACTTGCCTCCGAAAGGATTAATTATATTTTTCGGCAAGTTCGTTTCCACTTCGTTTACTTATTTAGTCGTGCTATTTTCGCGCACCCTCCCACCTCTCTCCGATATTTTATTGTAATATAATGTATTTTATATTCTTAGTGATTTACTTATTATTCTGGTATGCACGATTATATACATTCTAGTTAGGTAGTTATTAGCCCTTTCATCAGCGCTTCATCAAATCAAAGGGAGGTCGCTTCGGCGGTCTGTTTAGGGCTATTACTGGGAGCAATAAGCAGCAGAGGTCATGCATCGATGTCGGAGGCCATACAAATCTCCAGAATATAGACCAATGATATGCGTGGGAAAAGATTAAGATCCTAAAAGTCGCATCGATTAGAATCATTGGCCAGATTATCTTCACATCTTCACCACCATGTCCATCGAAAAAGTCTTTGCTCGCCAGGTAGCGCGTTCGGTTTCGTGTCCATCATCGTGCTCAATGATTTTCAGATCTTCGACTCTCGTGGCAATCCCACCGTCGAGGTCGACGTTCACACCGCCAAGGGTCCGTCGACTGTCGCGGTTCCCTATTTGCGTTACTGACTTTCTTTCGACGCGTCTTAGGCCGTTTCCGCGCTGCTGTTCCCTCTGGAGCGTCCACTGGTGTCCACGAGGCCGTTGAGCTGCGCGATGGTGACAAGGACAGCTACCTAGGCAAAGGTGATTCATTTTGGCTCACTCGATCTCTTCAATATCCTCATTATGAGTTTTTAAGGCGTCTCGAAGGCTGTTGCCAATGTTAACGACGTTATCGCGCCCGAACTAATTAAATCTGGCCTCAAAGTTACCTCCCAGGCTGAGATCGATGACTTCCTCATTAAGCTTGACGGAACTCCGAACAAGGGCAAACTCGGTGCTAATGCCATCCTTGGCGTCTCTATCGCAGTTGCTGAGGCTGGTGCCGCTGAGAAGGGCGTTCCTCTCTACCAGCACTTTGCCGATCTCGCTGGTGTCAAGGCTCCTTTCGTCCTCCCCGTACCTGCGTTCAACGTCATCAATGGTGGCTCGCACGCCGGAAACAAGCTCGCCTTCCAGGAGTTCATGCTTCTTCCTACCGGCGCGACTTCTTTCACTGAGGCCATGAAGATCGGTACTGAGACCTACCACACTCTCAAGAAGGTCATCACTGCTAAGTACGGCATCGATGGTAGGTTCTGAAGATTTTTAGCTATGTATAATTTCTGATGGGATTTGTATCAGCCGTCAACGTCGGTGACGAGGGAGGTTTTGCTCCCAACGTCTCTGGTGCTGAGGAATCGCTCGAACTTCTCTCTGAGGCCATCAAGAAGGCTGGCTACGAGGGTAAGATCAAGATCGCCCTCGATGTCGCTTCCTCCGAGTTCTACAAGGATGGCAAATATGACCTCGACTTCAAGAACCCCAACTCTGATCCTAGCAAGTGGATCTCCGGTACTGAGCTCGCTGATCTCTACCTCTCCTACATCAAGAAGTACCCAATCGTCTCCATTGAGGACCCCTTCGACCAGGATGACTGGGAGGCGTGGACCCACTTCACCAAGCAGAGCGGCGTCCAGATCGTTGGTGATGATTTGACCGTGACCAACCCTCTCCGTATCAAGACTGCCATCGAGAAGAAGGCTTGCAACGGTCTCCTCCTCAAGGTACAGTTATTATTTACTTGTACCCACGCATGTAATGACTGAAATCTCGTTATCCAGGTCAATCAAATTGGTACGATCTCCGAATCCATCCAGGCGTGAGTAGATTGATGTTCCCTGACTGACGTACATGTATTCACTTGAGATGATACAGTGCTCAGCTCGCCCAGTCTGACGGATGGGGTGTCATGATCTCGCACCGCAGCGGTGAAACCGAGAACACAATCATCGCCGACCTCGTTGTTGCTCTTGGTACCGGCCAGATCAAGACTGGTGCCCCTGCAAGGAGCGAGCGTGTCGCCAAGTACAATGCCCTTCTCCGCATCGAGTGCGTCTTGTCTCCCCCTTTTGATACGTCCATCACAAGCTGATCATGTTCTTACTCGGTATTAGAGAGGAGCTCGCTGGTACCGGCGCCATCTATGCTGGCGACAAGGGTCTCTCTGCTGGCTTGAATGCCCCTGCTCTCCTCAAGAAATAAACACCTAGATACATACTCTTTCAAGCGCTGAAGAAGTAACGACGAAAAACTCACGTACTAGACCAACGAAGTGCTAACCCTTTGTACAACGTGTAAAAATGAACAAAGTGTACAAGTAGTTTCATGCGAATCATGTTCTCATGACCTCGGATCTCAGGTACTGAATTCGAATTGAGCAACGCGCCGCCGTCTTGGCAACGTCGATGTGGCAACCTTACACTGGCCACGACAATACACAGGACTCTGCGAGCATAGAGGGAAAATATACGGGGGGTGGAAAAAGCTTTATGGGGGCCAAGTCCGCAACAACGGAGCCAGTATCCGACGTAGGTCGATGTCGAACGTCACAGAGACGCGATTTGTGCAAATTTTATAAGGCAGCCATTCTCATCGATTGTGCTCTCGAGATAACTGGGAGTTAGTGGGACCTTGCCAGAACTTGTCCCGCCTTCCCATTTGGACTTTGATCGTCATTTCTAGTTCGATGCAAGATAATCGTACATCCTTCGATATCCCCTTCGTGCATCGATCCTTTTTTGTGAGTCTTCCTTAGCTGGTACGAGCTGTCAAACCACAGTACAGCTGTCGTTCTCAAGCTGTTTGGCCCGTTCGGGTGAAGGTGTTGCTAGATGCTATTCACAAAAGAGTATATAAGGTCTGCAGCTCCCTCACTTGGACCTCAAACCTCTTTCTGCCAGGCCAGTTGCTAGTCACCAGATCTCACATACATCTTGTTCTGTTCTCCATGCCAAATTTTAAGGACGATCTCATAACTACGTTGAAAGACCTCTTCCAGAAGATATATGATGACGACGCAGATCACGCCGAGTACCGTTACTATGAATGTTGGAACATGGTGTTAGTGGAGATATCAAGGTCATTGAACATCGGGACACAAGGAATCTCCGGGATAACTGTGTCTCCGCAATGGGAATTAACCAGGGAAGTCTTGTGCAGTAAGTCCGCTTTTCTCTTGGTTTGATTGGTTGTCCTGATAAAACACCAAACTTGCCGACAGCAGTCCTAGATTCATATGCAGTAACAGAAGCCAAGAAATCTGAAGATGCCGAAGACTTCCTTGCGAAATTAAGTACAAAAGCGGCATCGGATGACTGTACTGAGGACTTGGATGAGCATCAGCAAGTCTGAGTTGCTGGGGTGCTCTGGTGGGGCCTTGTCCAGTGCTGTCCAGAGCCCCAGTGGTCCCTAGTGCTCCAGATAAAGTATACTGCTGTCTAGTACTGGACAGAGCTGGACAGTCCCTATATCTGTTCAGAGCTGTCCATCAGTGTACAGCCTAAGCTAGGAATAACTAGTACTTACTCAGGAGAGATTGTATATTCACTAAAATGCATAGATAATTGTTGAAAACAGAGCATGTTTGCTGAAGTCAGTAGATACACAATCCTAATGTAACTATCTATTGAATTCAAAATCCCCCCAGTACAAAGTAGGGCTGCCAACCGTACCGTATACGGTATACGGCCGTACAGACACGGGTGCGTTACGGGTGACACCCGTACCGTTACCCGTCCCGTAAAATGGTCTCATCAGACCTCATACGGTACGGTACGGCACCCGTAATACGGGAGCCGCAAGCCGTATTAGA
>JAGGAW010025836.1:12933-27742 GCA_017657375.1 Termitomyces sp. T27 | reverse complement strand
TAGTTGAAGAAGTCGTGAACTGGATCAAGCCTCATTTCGGGCGTTATGACGAATATCTTCACACCCAGTCCAATGATAATGAAGCCGCCCGCGATGCTGCTCGAGTTGGATGGTTGGAAAGTACTCGGTTGTGCGTCACAATTGTGGCTGTGATGTTGGACAAGTTACAGGAGAATCTTGCAAATCCCGAAGTGCGGGCTAATCACAAACTGTTGCGAGTGGAGCAAGACAATATTGACTGTCTTCTGTCTCTTCTGCCTAGGTCGGATCGTTTTCACCTTCATTTCTTGGTAAAGCTAATGGGTATCTATCCTCTGTCTAGATTACTAGATTCGTATCGGGAGTTCCAGAATCCTGCTTCTCGCAGAGCCATTGAAAGATCACCAACAACATTGAAGGCTCCTATTCCCGTCACATTTCCAGAGTCGTACCCATTTTCACTTCTCGCATATCTGCCAGACGCTCCACGCGGCCCAAACAATACTCCTTTACCTGGGGAAGGGGATGTATTATTCAATCCTGGCTTAGGAGAGACTGCGATTGTTTTCTTAGTGCTGATTCTTTCGTCACCTACTAAGCCCATTGTCGATTTCCTTGTGAACAGTCTGGAATTTGAGGGTAGGGATCGATTTGTTACTTTACTGTCCCACTTCTTCAACGTCGCTACATCAATCTTGGACAACGATGCATTCCCAAAATCCTGGCTCAACGTCAACATTTTAGCTCACAAGGTGTTGATCAAGATGATGGATCCCATCGCCCAAATCATGGAAAAAGAATTCATCCCGGCGCAAGACTCCGAATTTCAGTTCGACGCCACTCTTTGGAGGGAATGTTTGAACATGCTCCTCAGACTTTTATCATCGGATCAACTAGTCATTGAGGAGTTCAGTCCACAGGTATGTTATTGACGTCATGACGTCGACCCGCCTGACAACTTTGTGAGCTAGAAACGTCGAGCGGTGTGGCGGCTCGCTGGGGACATTCGAGGAGAAGGAGCTGGTATACTATTGAATCTTTGGCAGGCGTTAGGTTGGGCTGAACACGTCTCAAACAATGGTGAACCCCCCATACGTTATGGAGTAAGTGGATGAGTACCCCTATACGAGTGCTATTTCTGATCTTGTTCAGGGTTATCAAGCATATCTTCATTCTCTCGTTGGGCACGTAGTGAACCTCTGTCTCAGTCACCACGACCAACTGCGGAATTATGCTGTTCAAATACTCTACAGCATGATTGTTTCCGAGTACCACCAATCGGGACATTTCGATGAGATCGAAAACGAACTCGTTACCCGTTTGGATTCCTTATTCATGTCGGACAGCAAAGGTGACGATATCTCGCGCGCCTTCTTCATCGGGCAGCTTCGTCATCTGTTTGAGAACTCCGATGTTGATGAACAGCTTCGAGAACGAATTTCGACTTTCCTGGACTCTGTCGATCTTTTCCTTGAGCTTTTGCTGAGCGTTCGGGCCTTGCCTGAGGGTGAAGAGTTTGCAGATGATCGGGTCATTGCCACGGTCTGAGAATGATTTTTCTCATTCAAGCGTCTTAGACTTATACCCATCTCTATAGTTGAGGCTCATGAACTTTATTCGACGAATCGGACGAGACGAGATTTATATCAAATATGTTCATCAGCTTGTCAACGTAAGTACTGGAATTTCTTCAGTTACGATGATTACTTCTCACTCGTGAACAGATGCATCTCCAATCCCAGAATTATGTGGAAGCAGCCCTGACCTTGAAATTGCACTCCGATCTACATGAGTGGGATTCGAACTCCTTCGTGGGGCCCATGGAAGATCTTGGGCTTCCACAGCAATCTCAGTTCCAACGGAAGGAGACGTTATGTTTGCTAATTCTTGACTATCTGGGTGAGACTTCACCATTTTCATGTTAAGTCATTTTTTCACGGCCGTGGCAGGCAAAGGCAAGGCTTGGGAACGTGCCATTGACATTTGCAAAGAACTAGCATATCAACATTCCGAAGCCACGTTCAACTAGTAGGTCTAGAATACTATATTTCTAATCTACTGATCACTCACGTCTCCCCTCTAGTGGCAGACTCTCAGAAATTCTCCGACATCAGGCAATGCTCCTGGAGCATATCGTCACGGAACAACGGTACTATCCCGACTATTATCGAGTGACCTTTTATGGAAACTTTCCCGCTGCCATTCGCGACAAGCGGTTCATTGTAAGCCTTGTGAATATATATATGTGAGAGTTTTTCTCAATTAATATACAGTATCGTGGTTACGAGTGGGAGAAGTTCGGTGCTTTTTGTGAGCGTATGCTTAATAAGCATACGGGAGCTCAACTGTTGAAGACACCGGGCGAACCTCCTGTCGATATTCGCTTTGGAAATGAACAGTGGATACAATGTACCGCCGTGACGCCCGAGCCTAATCGTTCTCAAGCAATTTTTACCAACCCAGATGTACCTTTGGCTGTTCGCACATACTACGAGCATAGGTGAGCTTTTCTTGGACCATTTAGACATTTATATGATCTTAACACACACCATAGTGCAATCAATCTCTTCAGTTCGTCTCGACAAGTTAAAAAAACAGCACGGGATGGTACAGAAGAGATTTGGCTTGAGAAGACCTATTATACCACTGAGGAGGCTTTCCCAACGGTGCTTCGGCGCTCGGAGGTCATCGGCTTGGAGGTCATCGAGATGTCGCCCCTTGAAATTGCACTGAATGAGATCGAACAGAAAACTAAAGAGCTGGCGGCTCTTAACCTCAAGTATCAAGGGCTAGCAAAGACATCTCAACTGGTGTCAACTAATGCGTTGGCAATGTCACTGAACAGTGCCGTAGATGCGCCCATGAATACAGGCATAGCATCTTATCGACAAGTGTTCTTTAGTCCAGACTACGTTGCACGACATCCAGAACGGATGGAAGCTGTTGAGAAATTACGAGCCGCCATCGATGAACAGGTACGCTTGACACCCTTTGTGTGTGCGTGTGCTCGGGCTTGACTGTACACACAGGTTCGTGTTATTGACAGCAGTCTAAAACTCCACGGGCACCTGTGTCCTCCCGAATTTATACCCTTCCACGAAACTCTCGAAAAGTTTTTCAAAAAGAACTTTCGAGAAGAGATTCGGCGCCTTGCCGTACTCTCCGACTCTATATCAGGATCTGTGCAGTCGCACCAGGCCCCCTCCTCATACCAGCAGTCCCTCTATGAGCAATCTCTGCAGCAAACTTACTCCAACTCTAATTCATCCATCACGCGCGGTAACTATCATCTACCTCCACTACAAGTAGGCCAGCAACCCTTGACCTCATCTTCCTATCCCCCAATGTCACCCGCAAGTGTCAAAAACCTCCCTCCCCACTTCAAACAGACGCCTCTACAGCGTGGTTTGGCACACCTTGCGCGTCACGGGATCAATGGCGTGTCGTCCGCGCCAGGCGAGAACAGAGGTAGTGACTCGCTCTCCGTAGAATCGCCAAGGAATTCTTTTGTGAATGTTGGGAACCCAATTCATTCTTCGGCAGGAGGGGCGCAGATGTCGGGCACATCGGTGGCGCCGTCACACGGAAGCTTCGGGTCGTTTGGGTCGTTCAGAGGACGCTTCTCTCGCTTCGGAAGTCTAACTTTTGGGCGGCGCGGGAACAGATAGCTTACATACATGTTCATTTCTTCGTTTTTTTGATCGGACTCTGGAACAGCTTTTATATTGTAGAAGTTTCGAAATCATGTGTACGATAATTGATAGCAATCTCACTGAAAGGGCCGTTTCCGTTGATGAATTCTGCGAAGGTGAAAGAAGAATGATGATAATGATGATCGAAGGTACTGTTACAGGGGAGGGGGGAAAAATGAACCGATAAACAGAGTTATACATGTAAGATGGAGTCCGTGGGGATGCTTGTACACTGATAAACCCAAGATGGAAGGAAAAAAGAGAGAGGAGAAAAAAAGGATCGGACCGCGCTCCGTCATTACCACGGCCCGGGTTCAACAGTATTGTGATATGCAAACGTCTCGTAAGAAGCTGCAAAGTCCACCTCTGGATAGGTGATAACGGGATGGGTGTTGGTGACTTCATAGGCGGTGTAGTGATCGAGAGCTAGGGTGTCAGCCCCCTTGTTGTAATCGCCCCAGTGACTTGTGCCCGAACCACTCGCCTCTGGGTGAATACCCTCCGAGCTATTGTAGAGCTGATAGGAGGCGGAAGGGGGCCCATCGAGGGGGGAGCACAAGGATCCTGAGCCATCGGACGAGTTAAGGTAGGGAAACTCGTCGTGAAGGGGTGTCGGAAGAGCTGGCTCGACAATATACGGCTCGCCTTCCATCTTGATGTGAGAATGGAAGAGCTCGTACTCAGCATCCTCCGATCCAGCAGTAGAGGGAGAGGGCTCGGCTGACGACGCGGACTCGGGTTCGTCGACAGGCAAGGTAGAGGTGTCGATGGTCTAAAAGGATAAGAAAAAAAGTGAGCAAAGTCAAGATTGAAAAGCAGAAAAAAAAGTCGCACATATTTTGAGAGGATCTTTTCCAGAGCTTGATCGAGCAACGACCACTCGAAAACCTTCAAATCCTTTTCAATATTTCTCGGCTTGGGGTCAGGAAACTCCATGATACGTTGGAAAAAGTCTTCAAAGCCGTGCTTGTGCTTTGATACGGTAGTAGGACGAAGACCCTCTAGATTACGCCTGATGCGGTTCTTTTCCTCGACAGGAAAATCGCTGTTGGTAAGGCGTTCCAGGAGAAAGATGATGTCGACCGAGGTGACGTAGCAAGTCTTGGACTCCTGGCGATATATGCAGGAGATGACGCTGTCAGATTCGCGGTAGTCGTCAGGAGTGATGGGCTGACAAGAGACAACAAGACGGCGACCGTCCTGGACCTTGCTGAAGCGGACAAGGCGACGGCCACAAGCGTTTTCGGCAGGGGACCAGTTCTCGCAGATACTGGAAAGAGGAGTGACGAGCTGAAGAAGAGGGGTTTGGATGTGAGAGTCGGCCTTTGAGCCCTTGAGGCGCATGACAGATTCCAGCTTGGTGCGGCGGTGGAGATAGACTTCGGTCTTGGATGCTGAGGACGAACGGAGTCGATTAGGAGAGGTGGGGGAGGGTGTGGGAAGGTGAGAGGCACCGCGTCTGCGAGAGATGGTGGAGGAAGAGGGGCGGCGGAGGGTGGTCTCGATGTGAAGCTTGGGCTTCTTATTGGGAGCAGGAGGGACATCGCGGTGGACAGAGGAATCTATTCTCAAAGCTTTATATAGCGGCAGAGGACGCAGGGGGAGAGGAGACAACAAACCAGGCGTCCAGTAAGAAAACTCGCCAAAGGTTGCAGTATCAAGAATCGCGTTGTCCTTGTTAAGAGCCTGGACAGAAAGCAGAAGCTTTGGAGAAGACGAAGAAGAGGGGTCAAAGGGGGGCGCAACGGCGTCGAGCTGCCAACGACCATAGGGAGCGTCGTGGATCTCGCGCACGGTTGTGGCGACGGCCTTGCGGCCAATTACGAGACGAACAAAGATCTCCTCAGAGAAATCAGGGCTGAAGTGGATGCGGACGGAGATGGGGGTACCCGGCTCACCCTCGGAGGGGGTGTAGCCGAGGACGTTGATGATGCCAGTGGGAGAAATGACGACGTTGGAGGGCGACGCGACGGTTTGGAGGAGCTCGGCGGTGTGGATGGTGTCGGGAGGCGCGTGGACGCCGTTGTGGACGACGCGGGGAATAGGAGAAGGATAGTCGTGGTAGTGGTCAGAAGGCATCGCAAGTCCAGAGGACGACGTCGAATATTTATAAACGCGTAAACAAAGCAGGTATGTCCAAATCGGGAAATAGCCGGCGTTGAGTAGCCTCGTGCTCCGCTCCGCCGGAGTGGCCGGGGTCCTGGCTTATCTCCATTGCATTTCAAATCCTGCATCCTGCATGTCTGGCCGTCCATACCCCGTCGCCCCACACCCGCACTACCGGCGGCACATGACCCTCTGCCGAGAGCACCCTCTCGCAGCTCGTGCATCGCTCGACAAAGAGTGTTTCGTAGGCACCAAGCAGGCTCTGCAGAGAGACATGTTGGTAGCGATCATCGACGCGTGAGGAACCAAACTGACCACAACCGACTGCACCGCCACAGCGGGGCGTGACTCCAACATGCGGGCGATCTGCTGCGACAGATTCCGATACACGACAAAATCCGATTGCGAATGTGGCGACTTCTATATCAGGCAATTGTCAGCCAGCACATAGCAGTTCCCGCCGCTTCCTCACCCTCTCGCGCGGCCCAAACGCCGCCACACTCTCAATCACCACCCGCCCCGTCCCCCTCACCAGCGTCAGGTACACCGTCACCACGTCTGCGCACGTATAGCGGAGCACAGGCGCGGCAGCTTGGTCATCCCCACGCGTCCGTCTCCACAGATGCAGTCTAGATTCGTGTGTCCTATTGAATTCACGGATATATCCGGAAAGACCCTCAAATTCCAGCGGATGCGAGTCATCGTCATCCGGGAATAACGATGTTGTCCCCTTGTCCTCCGCCACATACGGCTGTGGGGATTCTGGCGAGGGTGCCCGTCTGACCACACTCCCGGTTTTAGCCACATCCGTCTATCAGGTTTCGGAGACTCACCCCCGTTTCCGATTCTCTCTTCGCAAATTGGGGTTCAGATCACTCGCATCTCCTCCCAGGCTATCTCGAGCCGCCCGGAGCGCCTCTTGTATATGCTCCGCGCGGATGGTGTCGGCTACCTGCCTCACCTGCTGGAACTCTGGACGCAAAGACTGGCTCGACAATGGAGTCATCGATGGCTTGAGCAGCAACACAGGAATGTGACGCAGTGGCTGCAGCCGGCTATGTAGATCCGACAGCAGCTGGATCTGCGCTTGGAGGGACGCTACTTTGTCTTCCATGTAATGTATGTAGAACAGGACAAAAAAATGACACTTTAACATGAATCGATTGTATACTCTAATTCACGTGACTAGCCCGGGCCTGTCACGACCAGGTACCAATACCGGCGAGTCCGGCCCATGCCCCCGAGACGCGTCCGACGAGAAAGAACAATACAATCCCACCCGTCATCGATGCGCCCACTCTGAAGCTGAATATCTCTTCCATTTCTACCAAGAGCTTCTCCATCCGCGACCCACGCGGCGCCACAAAGTTGCTGACTGCAACCTGGAGCAACATTTTGCCTGCTGAATGGTGCACGAGTCTCGCACTTACCTCGCCATTAGCAGCCCAGTCAGACAGCCCAAGTGCACCGAGCACAAGATCAGGGCTTGCGTGATCTTCGCTGCCCAGCCACAGTGCAATATCGCCGGTATCATCACTCTCGCTCCCTTGACCTGCCAATATACTTGAACACGCCATGTCTGCTGCATCGGCTTGAGCTGCACGTGCAAGCCGTCGTAGATACTGCTGCACTGGCTCTGTGGGGGGCGAGGGTCCCGAGGGCGGATAGAGGATGAGACAAGTTGGATCAAAGCTAGATCGGGGGGACGTGTCGTCCACAAAGGACTGAATTTCCCCAATCATGAGGGCTGTGGACGCAATAGCAGCTGCAGACGCCTGGTCAAGGCCATTTGCGTCGGCAACAAGGCGCGCAAGATCGTTTCTATTGAGGACGGCGGAGAGGAGCATCGAGAGTGACGGGTGTAACGCGTGACTCGGCAAAAATTGGTCTTGTTCGTCTCTCCATGTTCCATGTGCCACCGTCCTGGTCGTCGGCGCGCTCAGTGACCTCTCGTCAAGTTTTTCTGTCTGCTCGCTTTCTCTCTACTCCCGTGCCAACTCCCAAGCCGCGTCCCCGCGATTTTCCTCCTGCCCCTGCCCCTCCAAAGCACAGCAAGGTCGACCTCAGGCCCGCTCCGATAAAGCCATCCAAGGCCTCGACTGTCTCCGCCACACACATTCCTCTTAAGCCTACCGTTCCTCTGCCAAAGCCATCAAGTACCTCCGAATCTCCGGCCTCCCTGCGTGATGTCAAGGAAGCAGCCAAACGCGACATAGAGGATGCCGAGGCCCATGGTGTACTCAAACCCCCACCCGAGGGCGCCAACTGGTTCAGGGCCACTCTCCACAAGGCCATAGAGATAGCCGTGCGTTTTTTTTTTCTCTCTCTCGAAAGACTTGCATCAACTTGCTTGTAGAAATTTTACTACCGTGGTGTCAAACTTATCTTTACACGTCGTAAAGAGATCAGCCTCATCCATGCACGTATCAAGGCTGGCGGTAGTCCCCTCACGCGTTCCGAGTTTAGACTCATCCGCACGCAAAAGTCGGACATTAACAAGTGTGTCTTGCTGGACGTTGTTTTCATTCTTTCTCATCTTCAATTCCAGAGTCGTGCCGTTCCTCTTCATTGCCCTGCTCCTTGAGGAGATTATCCCTCTCATTGCCATCTACGCTCCCTTCATGCTCCCATCCACCTGTATCTTGCCCTCCCAACGCGAGAGGATCGACGCCAAACGCGCGGACAAGGCCACCGCCTTTGCACTGGAATATCGCCATATCTTCAACCTACTCAAGCAAGCAGAGTCACCTGCAGGTCACATCCCATTGACCGCTCTGAGTTCAGCTGGCGCTTCGGCCGCTGTCTGTGGGTATGTCATGGTATCCCACACACTCATATCAGAGTTGATAAACACCCTAATAGAATCCTACGTATATCGACTGTTGGGATTGATGCATTACGGATACGACGCATCCAGAATCATCTTCAATTCATCGCTGAGGACGACCGGCTGCTCATCCAAGATAGACTCTTAGATACACTGTCTCCCAAGGTGCTCGAGGAGACTCTCGGCGAGCGTGGCATGTAAGCAACATCTAACCCAAAAACGACCATCACCTGATTCTGCTGGTAGTGTTACTCGGGATCTAACACCCAAAGCCATGCGATCGCGTCTCAAATGGTGGCTCGAGTCTGTTGGGGATTCGACGTCCGAGACGCGCCGGCTATATTTGTTGGCGGATAGATTTTGAAGGAGGACTTTTGTGTACACATCGGCTTATAATATCAACATAATACAAATCTCTTGTCATGGACCAGTAGTGACGTTGGCACACGACCTCACCAAGGCTAGTGCCTGCCAACACCTCAGGTCCGACGGTGCGAGCATTACGGCCCGCTGAATTTCACGCATTGCAACTTCTGTATTGTCCCGCGAAAGTGCAATTCCCCGTAAGCGCAGCAACGTCGGTTGATTTTCGATGCTAGCTTCCTTTGATCCAGACAACAAAGCAAGAGCAGATTCCGGCTTTCTTTCCTGGAGCATCAGTGTTGCCAGCGAAGCACGGGCTTCAAACCTCGATGGTTCGGCAAAGAGTGCGCCTTGCATAACCGAAACCGCTTTCTTGGCGTCCTGCTGCTTCGTCCGGTTACATCAACCGATTCACGCATCACAGAAAAGAACCTAAAAGAATGCGTACCTGACCGAGATGATACTGTGTTAGAAGATAATCAACATTGCGTCCTGGGTCTCGCTCGTAACGCTGGTCTAGCGGTAGCGCAAGGAGCTCTGAAAGAGCAGCATCCACCAGACTCTCGTCATCCGTAAGCGCACCCATCCCCGCAAGTGTATTGATTGCCGTCAGGTTCTCCGGATCCGACGCAATGCTGTAGTATAATGCGGGGGAATCATTTAGCATACATGCAAAATAATCGTAAGCGCGCCTTCGATCACATACCATTCAAGCAACTGCACTTTGGAATTTTCTTTGAATTCGTCGTTCTGGGTTCCCCACATCGTCTGCGCCAGTAATACGGTGACTTGACCCCGCAGTGCCTTGTCGTCTCTTGCACTTTCCAAAGCCGCTTCAAAGTTCGCTAAAGCTCCCTCAAGATCACCCTGCAAGAAGCTAGCAATGCCACAACCGGAATGTGCCTGTACGCGCAACACCTTTGTCTCCGGCTTGTCGTCTTCGGGTAATAGCCCCAACGCGCTCTCAAAGGATTGCGTTGCACCCTCAAAGTCCCGCAATGCTAGACGAATGCGTGCGAGGTTCGAGTTTGCAATGGTAAATTGCCGTTCTACGATAGGGTCTTCCGAGACCTCATATGCGGCCTCTAGGATTGCTATAGTGCGCATCAATTGATCTGCCGCAGTTTCAAACAGTCCTAGGCTCTCGCAAACTAGCGCATACAAATGAAGCCCTGTGGCGTCGTCCGGTCGCCGTCCACAATATCGGTCCAACGCGAAGAATGCCGGAAGGAGTGTATCCGCAGACCAGTCGGCACTATGACCCAAGAAACGGTATTCGCGGAAGGACCGATATGAATACTCTAAGTCACCCTCGGGCTTCGAAACAAGATAAGATTCTGTAAAAGTTCAAGACTCAGATCAACGACTCACGACATTAGGAGTTAATCCAATGGCATGCTCGAACATAGTGGCAGCTTCTACATTGTGGCCATTTCTTGTGGCGACCAGCGCTTGACCGATCCAGGCAACAGAATAGTCTGGATCAAGCGTTTGAGCACGATAAAGGGCTTCATTCGCCAATTCTCTGTCATTATGATACAGGTATAGTAAGCCGAGGCTAGTCCACGCTGCAACATTCTACGCGCCGATGAGTGAACGTGATAATTGCGGGACGCGAAAGCTACCTTTGAATCGAATTCGATCGCCTTGATGTATGCGTGTTGGGCGCTCTTCGCGTTTGAGAGAAAGTACGCATCTCCCAACCCCATCCAGTATAGGCTGTTCCCGGGGTCTTCACGGAGAGCTCGGCTCAAGAACGAAATCACTTTTCCTTCGGAGGTCGGTGGCCCGGAAGACTTGATAGCCCACGCATGAAGCGCTATTCCAAGATCGAACCAGGCGCTTCCGCTGGTTGTCGTTGATTCCGACTGACCAAGAGATATTCTATAACTGTAGGCTGCGAGTGCAACTTCAAGAACCTGTAGCCCAGTCAATGCTGTATCTTCCGGTAGCACAGCTGGCGCAACCAAATCCGATAGGTGATCATTCTCGATGGGTAATAGGGCGACAACACCTTTTAAGGCATTGCGCACTGTGCCTTCTTCTGCGTATGTCGACCGTGCAGAAAGTACAAAGATGGCATCACCAATAGTCTTCCACACGACACCCCGGAAACCTGCACTCGCTTCAATTGTTTTCAAGCCCACTGAAATGCAGGTTGAAAAGGATTGTTCTGCCCTCCTTTGAAAACCTTCAGATAATTCTGAACGACCTTGGTCCAGGTACGCTTGACCTAATGATACCAGGACACCGACATCCGTAGGCCTAGTGACTAGAATTGACTCGAAGATAACAATGGCATCATGATAATTTCCCATCTGGTGCTTCACATCGCCAATGAGATAGGAGCAAACCCAGTCATATGGATCCAGTTCTCGTGCCCTCTCCAGCGCTTTGACGGCTGCAACGTGCCTTCCAGCCTTGCTGTAACATTCACCTAACCTGAGCCAAGATAGTGCATCCTCTGGCTCTGCCCTGAGCGCGATTTGGAAAGCTTCTATGGCAGATGGATAATTTCGGCGATGCTAGGGACGTAGGGAATGAGCTAGGCGAGTCGAGTGCTCATAGGTTACACTCACAAGCTCGACGGCTCCGAGAGCCTTCCAGGCCCACGCATTGGTCGGTAGATATCGTACCGATACGATAGCATCAGTTCCTTTCACACCTGCATCCACTCCACCTTCACCCTCGATTGTCCGGCGGGCGACAACCTCTACAAGATCCCATTCACGATCTTCTGCAAACCCTTCAGCCAATCGACGTGCAGCTTCAGCTTCTCGGGGATCCAGTTCAAATGCCTTTTGGAAGCACTTAGAGGCGCGATTAGGATCTAGTGGGGACGCATATTCGGCATAATAAATCCCAAGGGATGTAAAGGCAGGTGCATAGCTGGGGTTGGATTTAAGAGATAGAATGAAATAGCGGTATCCCTCTTCCCGCTGATCATCTGTAGACCAATATAAGATTCTTGCAAATCATCGAAAATACGAGGAAGGACTCGCCGTTTATATGCCAATAGCATTGGCCAATTCTCCACAAACACCGAGCTGTGTCTTCGCCAGAATCACCCGCATCCTGGAGGATAGGAACTATGCTTTTGAGGATAGTTAATCCTTCGTCTACGTCGTCGATTTGACAACGACACCAAGCGTTTTCTTCCCGAGCACGTATTCCAGTAGAGAGACTATCAGGTAGTAGTTTGTCTACCCTTGCAAAGAGGGCAGCAGCTTCGCCCCATCTTCTGGCTTCCTCTGAAATAAAAGCACGTCCCATTAAACAGTGCACGTTGTCCGCTGATTGTGAGAGGACATCGTCGATAATGTGTAAGGCACGTGCATGATGCTTAGGTGGAAATAGATGAACCAGTGAGGTAGCTAAGATCACTTTGTAGCCTATTCGTACCCTTGGGGAATAGTCAGTCAATCAAGAAATAGAAAATTATATCAGCCATAAGCGCACCTCGGCAACTTGCGACCAGTGCTTTTTTCGTGTCTGTTTAATAACTCCAAACCGCTTTCAGCTGCCCTGATAGCATTCTGATAATCCAGTTCGGTGACGTAGAGTTCCGAGAGGACCCGATTGGCAATATTAGAATTAGGAACTGTTGCAAATGCGTTCTGAAATCAATGCCATGAGCAGAAAAAACGGACAAGTCAAGGTCACTGAACTAACCAGGATTGTGTCAAATGGGTCTTCCTCTTCCGACTTCGAAACTGAAACATCTTCGGCATTATCCTCGGCGTCAGACAATGAAATATTCATATAAAGGAAGTATCCCTTCAACAATGATGATATCGGTGACAACGGGAAAATCTCAATGAATTGCTTGACAAGCTCGCAATCGTACTCAGCTGTGGACCGAATTAACAAGCGGGAAAAAATCATCAAGGACCTGATACTGACCAATAGTCTCACAATCCGTACTTTCCAGATACATCGTCCAGGCCAGCTCGTCAGGAATCCGCAGAATGATGGTCCCTTTAATTAGTTCATCAACTTGTGCCAGAATCTTGGACTTTTCTTGAGTAAAATCCAATGTATCAGGTATTGCGTATAGATGTCGTTGCATATGGCGCAGCAGTTTAGCATCTATCGAGCGGCGTAGGTCATCTGACGTGTTAGGGTGATTGAGTATTTCCTCGTAAAGAGAAGGAAGCTGAAGGAAAGATCAATTTTTAGTAACTCAGACACAGAGTAAGACGTACCCTCGAACGATCCCATACTTCTCTTACAACCTCATCTTTCAGAACTTCCAGACTAGGTGCTCCGAGACGCGTTCTCCGTCTTTCCACCTCTTTCTTTACAATCTCTTCCTCTTCTGTCTCAACAAGCTTGACAAGTTCTTCGACATGAGGGAGAGAATGATGGATGGCAGTTTGAGCAACAATTGTCGTGGTAGATGTAGGGTTAGTCAAATCTGGTGGAGGGAGGCTGGACAACACGACATAGACGGGAGATTGTGGAAGAAGAAGAGACATGGCTTCGATAACCTACTACATGTGAGCCATAAGACAAAGGTCAATGATGATGCACACCTGCAACCGTGTTCCTCTTTCACGCCGCAAATCAAGGAGCTTCTGCCATGATTCTGCACATTTGACCGCGTCTCCACTTAAGACCTCATCAGTATCCAAAAGAATGACACGAAAATGATCGAACTTACAGTGTCCTATGAAGTTCTATCAGGTGTAGAAGACTGTCCGCGTACTTCTCCCACTCCTCTCTTCGCTCGTAGTATTTCGAAAGTCCCTAGAGATTGAAGCCATGGGCAATGTTATCCAAGTATTTTTTTCTTGCAAACCGACCTGCCAGGCTAGCGGATTCTCAGGATTTAGAGTAGTAGCACGATGGTATGCCTGAATAACAATCAGTGTTTACGAAAACTGACGCAGTGGTACCGAAGATTACTTGCTCGCTTTTCTCATGTTGTCCAAGCTCCAAAAGAGAAAGGGCAAGAAAAACAGTGCTATAGCAGATATAAGGATAGGTTAAGCATGACGAGAGCTATGACACAGACGCGTTGTAGTTATCTGGTTCATAGTCCAATACTTGTGAGGCCGCATTGTGGGCAGCTTCATAGTCCTTCTTTCCCAAGGCATCCCGCGCAGCCTTCAGCTTACTCTTCACCAACGACATCTCGAGAATAAGTATGGGACTGACTATCGGACCCCAACGTGACGTTGTGCACAAAATCGATAATCTCATCGCTTACCTATTTGGGATAGAATTTATCTTTGTTTGTTTGTTATCAGATTCGTACGGCATCTTGAAAGCTTGACAACTTATAAGTATAGACCGGCATTATGTGGCGCAACCTTCACTCATCATACAAGATTAAAAAAATATATCAAACTGGCCTGTGAAAAATATCATCGATTTTTTCTTCTGCATAAAAATGCATTGTTTATCGATACTTACTAGTTTACCGGAATATCGAGTTGAGTAACTTGAGTTCTTTCCCACTTATCATAATTATACCGTGCCCATAGGGGAGATACTCAGCTATGCAATTAACTTGAAAATCACGTTTGACGCAGACAGGTCACCAGTTGCCCGTGTACAATTCCGGTAGGTCCCATATGCATCTCATGCTAGCCAGTAGTTATTGAAGCCATCAGCCTGAGGCCGCATCAGGGTCTGGCCGTATACCGTAAGTACCCTCCTGCTGGTTTCGTCCAAAAGAAGCAACCTAACGAGCCCTGACGCGCCCTCGAACATTATTTCCGATCTCTTGTTCACCAGCGAGCCTTCAACGTTCAACCTTTCCGCCGGAAAGAACAAAACGAGAGCAGAGTGCAAACTTGTAGATTAATAAGTACTAGTATTGGGCTCTTGAGGACAT
>JAGGAW010025836.1:0-12833 GCA_017657375.1 Termitomyces sp. T27 | reverse complement strand
AGGCATCCCGCGCAGCCTTCAGCTTACTCTTCACCAACGACATCTCGAGAATAAGTATGGGACTGACTATCGGACCCAACGTGACGTTGTGCACAAAATCGATAAATCTCATCGCTTACCTATTTGGGATAGAATTTATCTTTGTTTGTTTCTTATCAGATTCGTACAATTTCAACCGGCATCTTGAAAGCTTGACAACTTCTATAGACTGGCATTATGTGGCGCAACCTTCACTCATCATACAGGATTAAAAAAAATATATCAAACTGGCCTGTGAAAAATATCATCGATTTTTTCTTCTGCATAGAAATGTATTGTTTATCGATATTTACTAGTTTACCGGAATATCGAGTTGAGTTCAGAGTAACTTGAGTTCTTTCCCTTATCATAATTATACCGTGCCCATAGGGGAGATACTGTTCGGCTATGCAATTAACTTGAAAATCACGTTTGACGCAGACAGGTCACCGGTTACCCGTGTACAATTCCGGTAGGTCCCATATGCATCTATGATCTTATGCTAGCCAGTAATTATTGAAACCATCAGCCTGGGGCCGCATCAGGGTCTGGCCGTATACCGTAAGTACCCTCCTGCTGGATTCGTCCAAAAGAAGCAACCTAACGAGCCCTGACGCGCCCTCGAACATTATTTCCGATCTCTTGTTCACCAGTGAGCCTTCAACGTTCAACCTTCCCGCCGGAAAGAACAAAACGAGAGCAGAGTGCAAACTTGTAGATTAATAAGTACTAGTATTGGGCTCTTGAGGACATCCGATGATCGACTGGCTTAATCATCGTTATCATCACTGGAGCTCAGAGTCTTCTTCATGTATCATGTATCAGGGTTCATGATCAACTTCCGCCAGCATACCACCGCGCCCAACCATTAGTATCGGAGAGATCCTTGTCTCTGATTTGTTAAATTTCGTTTGTTATCTATCCAGCCATGTCGTATCCTGTTACCTCGTAATGCACTTATCCTGGCTTCCGAGTCTGAGTCGAAACCTGTGTGACCGAACAAGAACTAGGAAAAGTCGTGTCTAATACCCAGGCGGAAAACGAAAAATTTCTTCAATGGATGCGTCCTCCATACTCTTTCCAGTCCGATGACCCAAACCTTCCCGTGACGAATGTAATTTGTAGCCGAGTCTTGTGATGCTGAATTAGAGAAATGCAATCTGTATCCTATATTTCCATACTACCACAAGTAATGAACAAATGAAAATAAGATGAAAGCTTTACAATAATAACTTAGCTTAATAAAGAGCGGTATGATAGGATGATCCGAAAACCCAGCCAATGAATGCAGTCATATTCCATGCGAATGAGGCTTGTTCCGCAAAAACTCAACAAAATCGACAAGGAAGCGCACCTGCTCATAGGTTTCTACAGCCTTCAGACTTCGCCTCCGCCTGGCAACTGCAATGACCTTTTGCACAAACTGAATCGTGTCTTTTCTCGATTTTGAACGACTTGCGCTCGATTCTGTCTCATCCTGAGAAAAGGACGTTGATGTTCCATGGAGACCACGAAGAGCGTCTTGGGATGATAAGAATTTCCGAGGTTCGATCCATCCACAGAGGCCAAGGCGAATGAGCCAGCAACATGCAATAACCCCAGCGCGTCCAACACCACCACGGCAGTGAACTAACACCGGTACTCCGTTGAGTGTATAAGTGTTGATGACCTTGTTTAGATCTGCATCGAGAGACGCCGGAGACAACGGAGCAAGACCCTCAGGAATGGGTATACTGGATTGACGTTGAATAAGATAAAGTTCGGGTATTGAAATTTACACGAACCGGAAAACATCAATCCCATTATCGTTCGCTAGGTTCTCATATTCTGGCCAAGGAGCACCCAAGAAATCTAGCTCTCCGTCATCGAGACAACTGTTTGGAGACTTGGTGGGTCAATTCACATGTTTTTGATCATGAGCGCTCACCATATAATACATCCAACTCCTAGTTCTTTCATTCTTCTTAGATCGAGATTCAGGTCCCTACATACTCCACTTCTACCCTTCACAGGCCCTTCAAGGCGAACTTGAAACAAAAATTGATTAAGATAGACGGTATGGATTCGAGTGGCTTGCCTTTCTTTCCAGGACAGGAAGAGAGAAAGAGGTTGCCAAGTATCGGTGGAGGTTGAGTTGTAGGAGAAATTTGTGCTGAGAGCTTAGCGGGTGTTCTGATGCACAAATTTGATCCTCAAATCCCGGAAGTAGTTGACGCTGCAACTTACTGTATTATCTCAAAATCGTCAAAACTCGAAACAGATCTTCGAGACATTTTTGATAATGGAGGATCAGATATAGTTAATGACAATGACAAGGATATTGATGACGCCCTGGAATGCTTCATTGTCGCGAGCGTTTGCGATGGAAGGATGTCGGTAGATGCAGAGCGTCGAGAGACGGGGAGATGCTTTTTGACTACACCTTCCAAAGGTACAGATGTAAAGCTCCCACTCATGGCTGCTTGAAGAGCCTCAGTCACTCTCGAGCGTGTTCGAAAATGCTTCATATCTATCCGTGTTTGAATTAGCGGGGTCAAAGTCGAGTGTAACTCGGGGTGTACAGTTCGATGGTGGGTGGACGAGGGGGAAAGCAGACGGTCTAGTGTGAATGAATACGGTAGTTCGAATATAGTCGGAGTTGCAGAGGCAAAGAGTAAGTGGGAAGATATCAGAGGGATGAGTTCATGCGGAATCATGTAAGAAATACTACGGAAGGATCAGTTCCGTTGGACAAGGATGGAAACAGGCGCTTACTTGATCGGATGGCTTGAAGACGTCTTTACTGGATGACTGGAAGGCCCGGCTTCCTGAAGGTTAGGTAGCCTTGGGAGTTTGTCCAGAGGCTCAGATATAGCGGCTTGGATTTCTTGCTGAAGGTGTGAGTGTTGAGGCTGTGCGCCATGAGACCCAAGAGTGACAGGTGAGGCGGGAGCCTTGTCAGACGGCCACCAGGCCTTTTCGTGTGTATATTGTTGCTGGCGCTGTTGTAATTGAAGGAAATAGTCCGGGAGGTGGATTGACAGAGGGATATAGGTGACGGGACATCCTAGTGGACTCAGAATAGAAGTAGGCTGCAGAAGGAAGAATGTACCTTGAGGACCAAATTTAAGACGGTTGTATTCGCTTGCGTGATGCTGCGAGGCAAGGGGTGCGAGCTGTGGAAGGTGAGCCGAATACGTAAGAAGTGGGCAAGGACGTACCTCGCTGACGGACGGTGACCTAGAGAGATGAGGGACGGTGAGAGGGGCGTCGAGGGGAACGGGAAGGGCGACGACGCTCATTGAGCGGGATGTGCGCTGTGCTTGGCCGCCGTTGCGCTATCGTCGCGCCCACTTGCGGCTTTGATATGATCACGTGAACTTGACATTACATTGATCGTTGGCGCAATCTCCTTCTTCTCCAATTCCCGTCCCTTCCCAGCAGGCCTGCCTATTCCAGTCCGCTGAAGCCGTGGGCCCCAGCGCTCGCCTCTCTTTTACACAATGGCCCTTCGTTTTCAACAATCAAACTACGATTTCGCCGATGTCCCCATTCCCACTACAAGACAGCCCCCTCGTTCCGGTGCAACCATGCGTAGAGCTAAGACTCTTACACGACCAGAGCGCAGTGTCGCTCCAGTTCCCCTCATAAACCCTCATGGCCCCCCTCCCTCCACTCCGCAAGCAGGCCGTCGCAAGACCGACGACTACAACGGCTCCACATCATGGAAGTATTTCTCTCTCGCTGTCACCTTCTGGGCCCCAAACTTCCTTCTGAGCTCGCTCGGAGGTATGAAGGATAATGCAATTAGACAGGCGTGGAGAGAAAAGATCGCGTTGTGCTTCATCATTCTTGTTCTTTGCGGTGTCGTCGGTTTTGCTACCGTCGGGTTTCAAAAAATCCTTTGTCCGGAAAACTCCTCCTCTGACAGTAAATTCCTTCACGTTGGAGCGGTCCCCGGTGTTTTGGGCGTCCAGGGTGTTATGTTCAATGTTACATCTGTCAAGGCTCCGGCCAATGTCGACTTTGTCAATCTAGTGAGGAGTCCCGGACAGGATATCACTGCACAATTCACCCGTTCTGCGAGTGAGTTTCCCAAGTGCACAGGCCTAAAATTTCGTGTCGCCCTTGACGACCCCTGCGCCACCTCCACCCCTTGCCCACTTCCTTCGATTAATTCATCCTCCACTTTTAAAACCCTCGACATCACCAACACAGGCTTCCTTGCGGGATATTCATGGGACCAAGTCGCTACTTTGAAAAATTACATGGTTATAGATGGTGCTGTCCTCAATATGCAGCCTTACATGAAACTCCACTCTTCCGCAGTACCAGGAGATACCGTTGACAAGGCCCTTCGCACTATCCTCAAGACTACCTCTACCAACAGTGGAAAGGACGGAACCCGCCTCTTCTCTGGTCGCCCTGACCTTGCATCGGCGATTCCTTGCCTCAAACAACGCTATCTCGCTGGCAATATTGACAAAATCACCGCAGGCTGCTTCGTCACCAACCTGTTCCTTTATGCCGGTCTCATCGTTATCCTTGGCCTCGTTTTCGTTCGTTTTATCATGGCATGTGTTTTCAATTGGTTCCTATCTGCAAAGTTAGCAGGTCCTCCCAATAGTACGGACCTCAATCGCTCCGTCATCAGCCCTGCCGTTATGCCTGAAGGTGCTAACATGTCCATTGACAATAAAACTGGAACTGCACCTTGGGCCGGACCTGCAGGTTCGAAGAAGGCAAAACTGAGTCAAACACCTACCCCACGTGCATTTGCTTCATCTTCAAGTGCCACCCTAATCAACAACGATGCTGCACATCCCACCATGACGTTGGCTCAGATTGGAGCAGAGCTCTTCGCCGTCTGTCTGGTAACTTGCTATTCAGAAGGAGAAGAATCCATCCGAACCACGCTTGATTCCATCTCCACTACTACTTACTCGGATGCTCGAAAGTTATTGTTCGTGGTTGCAGACGGTATGATCACAGGTGCTGGCGAGAAGAGGAGTACTCCAGACATCTGCGTTTCTTTACTTGATGCAGACCCTCGCTTTGGAAACCCAATTCCCATGAGCTACTGTGCTGTTGGTTCCGGACCCAAAGCTCACAACCGTGCCATGGTTTACGCTGGTCATTATAGTACGTATTCCTATATTCCGTGTTGACACGAATCTCATTCCACTTCTAGCTGTTGCGGGCCGTCGAACACCCACGATTATCGTAGTCAAGTGTGGTACCGAACAAGAAGCGATATCAGATAAGAAACCGGGCAATCGAGGAAAACGCGACAGTCAGCTAATCCTCATGAACTTTTTTTCCCGAGTCACGTATAATGACCGCATGAGCCCACTTGATTTCGACCTCTTTCGAAAAATCAATGTCCTTATGGGCATAACACCCGACTTCTTCGAAGTAGTATTGATGGTGAGTACGATTTGAGAGGATCTTTTCTACATGATGCTGACCGTCGGTTAGGTGGATGCCGACACCAAGGTCTTCCCAGACTCCCTTGGCTATCTCGTCAACTGTATGCACCATGATCAGATGATCATGGGCGTCTGTGGAGAAACACGCATAGCAAACAAGCGACAATCTTGGGTCACCGCCATCCAAGTCTTTGAGTACTTTATTTCCCATCATCTTGCCAAAGCCTTCGAGTCTGTCTTTGGTGGTGTCTCCTGCCTGCCAGGCTGTTTTTCAATGTTTCGCCTGAAGGCACGGAAAGCCAGCGGTGACGATTGGGTTCCACTCATCATCAAGCCGGAAATTGTCAAGGAATACAGTCAATCTGAAGTGACTACTCTCCACCAGAAGAACCTCCTCTTACTTGGTGAAGACCGTTTTTTGACGACTTGTCTCCTTCGAACATTCCCGAACCGGAAGATGATGTTCCTACCTCAAGCAAGATGTAGAACTGTCGTTCCTGATACATTCCCTGTCCTTCTCTCCCAACGTCGACGCTGGATTAATTCTACCATCCACAATCTTATGGAACTCGTCCTCGTACGTAACCTTTGCGGCACGTTCTGCTTCAGTATGCAGTTCGTCGTTTTCATGGATCTTCTCGGAACTGTCGTGTTACCTATCGCCATCTCCCTTACATATGCGCTCATTGTGGGGATAGCGCTGTCGCCACCAAAATCATTTGAAGAAGCCATTCCGCTCGTACTGCTGATTGCGGTGCTCGGTCTACCTGCGGTCCTTATTCTTATCACCACGAGGAAGGTCATCTATGTCTTTTGGATGTTCATCTACCTCCTCGCACTTCCAGTATGGAATTTCATCCTCCCTGTTTATGCATTCTGGCACTTTGACGACTTTTCTTGGGGTGAAACGAGGTATTTCGTTCTCGGCTTCTGATCACAAATTCGACCTCATTATATCTTTTTTGTCAGGAAAGTGGAAGGTGAAGGAAAGGGTGAAGGCCACGGTGGGGGAAGTGGTGGATCAAGAGGAGCCGATGTGCCCATGCGCCGTTGGGAGGACTGGGAGAGGTCACGCCTTCGCAAACTCAAACGTGAAGAGCGCCGACGAAAGGATTTTGAGCGCTTGCATCCCTCCGGATACATCGCTGGCGATGGGGAGATGCTCAGCGTACGTGGTATAGATACTCGAAGCCAATACGACGGCTCTGACACCGTGTCGATGGTGTCCTCGGATGAAGACCACTGGGGAACTCAGATTGGGGCGTACAACGAGAACAATTCGCAATTTCCCCCGCCACCTGTCGGACTGTTTTTACCACGAAGTCAGCTTACCACAGCGAAGACCGTGGATGGTGCGGAACTCGAAGCCATGCTGGAGACAGGCTTCGACGATAGGCCTTCACATACACCTCCTGCGTCAACGTATGCCCCTCGATACCAACTGACTGATGGTTCTACAACGCGGTTGGCAAACATCAATGGAGACGGATATGCTCCTTTGACTCGATCGACCTCACCTGGATTCGGATCAATACCACCGAATACGATTTCGCCGACGTCGCCCACAGCCAATTTGAGCGCAAGCGGCTCCCCTCCCAGGGGTGTGCCAGGCGGGAGGCATGGTTCTGGAGAACGTTACGGCCCCCTGGGTCCTTTAGATCCTACGACAAGATTCTAAAGACACCACGATTGCATTACTTTAACCCTCATGGCTCAACAATGCCCCGATATCTATTATCTGATATACCCTCCGCACGTCATTCTCCTGCCAACCACATCATCCAGTGGACTTTTGGAAGCTTTCGCAGTAATACGTACTAGTCTAATACCTGAGCCCTTCCTCCAAGCAGTTGCCAAACCTGGAATCCGTTTGGGTCATTCTACATTATTCTCATCGCTTCTTTATCTGGTTACTCTCTCGCATTGCATATTTTTTTCATTCTCACATTCTTTATTGCATATATGTAGATGGAGTGGAGGCTTGTTCCTGCGCAAATTAAGTATGACGTACAGCATGAATAAGCAGTGATATATGATTGCCGATATTTGATCGATCGAGGTGGCTATGTTCTCTTTTGACTTGGTACATAGAGAACACTCAGCTGAGTGCTGAGCGCTGCTCATTGGCTCGTCTAAAAATTCTACACATGGATCTGACTACCTCTCAAGTCCCTCAGAACGCCTCGAGACAGCAATTTCGTAATGTATCCAAGTAAAATGCCTCTCCGACTCGGAGTGGCCCCTTTTACCATCGATCAGTCGACACCCAACTTACTAAAGGCTGTCTCGGTTGGCAAACCATCTTTTCTCCTCTGGTTTACAATACCTCCACACGATTATCATGACTCCAGACGAATCACTTCACTGTTTACTCTTGTCTTTCCTCTCCCTCTGGTTGCTCTCGTACTTCTGCTCTCCCACCCTGGACACTCTCTTCTCCGTCTCTTTGGCAATGGTAAAATATTCCGGATTATCGGTCATGGACATCCTCTATAGCTTAAGTGGCTTCTTGGTGACCTATTACTTAGCCAAACGTTTCCATCGAGGTGATCAAGGTTTGTGGCCAGTGAACTTCAGTCCTCGCTTAACGGCAGAGAGATTCAATCTGTGGCTGACGTATTAAATAACTCTTGTAGTCGCGACGACATCGATATCATGGCTAACACAGCGCACCTTATCACTCAGTATCCTTGGCAATGCGATTCAGGTCTCCCTCAGTCTACGAGACTTAGCACTTCGACTGACTGTCTATTGTCAAGGTAATATATCTATTCATTTCATCTCCTATTCAGTCGAGTTGATTTTCATATCAAGATGCAATAATCTTGTTACCTGTCGAGAAGCCTACCGCCTCGTCAACGATCGAACTCACGCGCGCCGTGTTGTATGCCATCGTGATTCGAGGAAGTCTTCCATCTATGATGCGAACGTTCATGGCGACCAATATGATACAGAGGTGGATGTGCGATCTCGCGGGTCTTGTCGCCTTGATCATTAATCTTGTCCCTTCTCTCGTTCTTCCCATGGTCGTCAGCGCCATATATTCACAGCAACCCACCGAAGTCTCGTTACACGAGGAAAGAACTCTTATCCAGACTCCATCACCCAATCAGAAGAAGAAATGGGTCATTCTTGTCAATAGGATACCTACCCCTACACGGGATCGAACTCTTCGCCAGCTACTCTTGCCGAGGTCACCTCCTGCTTACCAGTGCTCGCCGACTAAACCCGAAGATCGCATCAAGACCGCAGTTCCACCTACCCCATCTACCAATCACGGCAGCGTGAGCGACGTGGGATTGTCTGGTATCCACTCTCGTGTAACCAGGGATAACGCTCTTGATGATGTTTCTACGCATTCTGCGGTATCTGCGTCGGCGGCTGATCATATCGGTCCTTCTTTCGACATGAAAGATGTAGATTTCTTTACAAACGGTTCTCGTCTCACGTCCAGCGACCGTGTCGAGAGCGGGTCCTACAGTATTACGGAACGAGTTAACATAACCGTACCCAAGGTGATTGTAGAGCCCGCTAGCACCGAATCTTCTTCGACGAATGACACATTCTCTCTTATGGACATGTTTCTCGGCGAGCCTGAGAACAATCTCATGGATGAGCAGGATATGGGAATGCTTCTGACTGGTGTATCTGGAGATGGCGAATCTAAGCCTATCTTTTCAATACCTGAAGAGACCAAGGCCAACACCCCCGTCCCCTCCTTGGCAATCCTTCAAATGTCTGAAAGGCCCAAGAGACCTCTAGGTCGAGTAAGTGTTGTTCGGAATTCTATAGCGCCCGACAAAAGCGAAGCATCTGCACTCGGAGACCTAAAGATCATTCCGGAAGAGCTCACTGTCCAAGTTGACTCTGCCGAAGGTGTTTCCCCCATCACCGTTCGTGGCAATAATGATTTTTATGGAGTGAACGACACCTCTCTCGCGGACTCGCTCGCCTCCGCTGGAGCTAAAGATACTCTTCTGGATGTACAAGAGATGTGGGATGATCTGGCGAGCGTCTCTATATCTAGAACTCGCGAGCCCGCTTCTGAGAAAGCAACGACCACCGAAGTCTGCACGGACGAAGTTCCCGCGTCTGCGGAGGATTGTGGCGCACATGTGGCGTGCCAGAGTATACGTTTAGATGCTCTCCCCATCAACAAGTCCGGTCTGAGCTCGAAAAAACGTGGACACAAGAGGTGTTGTGGCTCAAAGAATATTATCGCAAAGGGAATATATACGCCTTACGGTCTCTTCCCCATGGAAAAAATGCCCTATGAGCTGTTCTCTGCTGCGTCAATGCGCACTTCTGAAGTGGCTAGCGCTCTCCTTACCGATGAGGGCCGGATCAGATGTGCTGACTGGCGCGCTGACGTAGACCGAGGACGACAGCTACTTCGTGTCGAACAACTTGCCGAGGAAAACGAAAAGGCTCTAGCCGAGTTTGACAAGATGCAAGCAACACTCAGGAGTATGATGCGAGAAAATGGACTCGAGGCACCGGCGACTCCTCCTCGGGTTCCCAACGTCCAAGTTACAGAAGCTTCCCCAGGCTCAAACCTCGAAAAACCTGTACTCGATTGGGCTCAAATCCTCGCGCAGAGCTATCGCTTCCCACCGTTCTTAGAAAAAGCAGTTCCTCTCAAGATTCATACAAGTACTGGCTCTCATACGTCTTCTCTCGTGGCTTCTGAGTCTGTGGACTCAATGTACGACCCAGACTTCCCTGGTCTCAACGGCAAGCAAGCTGATCGGTATCCAAAGCTGAACTCAGATTGGCCTGCAGATTTCCCGACTGAGGCAGACACGTCGGACGAGTGGAAGCTTACGTCGGAAATGATTGATTTCTGGGCAGCTCGTAAGGCGAAAACGGAAGCAGAAAACCCACCACCCCCTGCGAATATCGACGACTTATCCATGAGGGTCGATGATGGCGATGAAAACGACAGAACTTTTGCTGACTTTGAGGATAGCGGGGAATACAATCACGAGGGCGAGCAGTGCCTTCCTGGTAACTCCAGACTGAAATGCCTGGGATGGCGATACGAAGTTGTCCCTGTCACACCCCAGCCACCCAAAGAGCTCAAGGAACATCTTGTGGATACAGTCGGCAACGCTATTCTCAAGCAGATGTACTCCATTTACTCAATGTACGGTCAACAGGATCCAGAACCAATTAAGAAAGTTCCTTCGTCGTCCTCTTCGCTACCATCTTCGCCACCAAGAGTTGCTAATCCACATCCTGTCGCTGAGCCTGCACTTGCGCCTGCACCAGCTCCTCCGGCAGTGGTTCCGAAAAGGGCAGTGGTACCAAGGAGACAATCTACAAGCCATGTGGCGGCCCCTACCACTCGAGTTCTGCGCCCTCGTTCGTCTGCATCCACCATGACCACTCTCCCGACGACACTAGCTCCTGCTCCACCACCGGATGCCAATGTTTTATCGAAGCTACGTCCACGCGCTTCGATTGCCACCTCAACCGTGGCCACGACTCATGCCTCAATTGAGAAAAAGGCTGTTCCAAGACGATCAATCCTACCACCAAGAGCTGCACCGAGGCAGTCTCTCGCCCAATCGAATGCCGTTCGGAAGGCGTCGCTCACACTTGCTAGGACAACCAGACAATCTCTCGCGGTACCCAGAGCAGCTCCAACACAGTCTCTTCACACCCCAGCACTGGGACCCGGGCAGACTATTACGGCAGCTCCCATCACCGTAGCCGCACGCAAGACTGCCTTCCAGCCCAAGTCCAAGGCATCTCTCCCCGCCTCCAAAACCAAAGCCCAAGCCCAGTCCAAAATCCTCGCAGGAGTAAAACGCGTTCCCCTGGCTCCAATACAGACAAACGTCGCCCGGACCACTTCCACCACTGCCCCCGTACAGAAATCAATATCCAAGCTCCCGCCTCTAAAACGTACATCACTCGCTCCTCCCCCCGTACAGAAATCAATATCCAAGCTCCCGCCTCTAAAACGTACATCACTCGCTCCTCCCCCGGCCTACGTCGTGCCTGGAGATGCACCACAATCTATACCCCCTCGTCCGTCTCTTTCTCGTCTTCCAGCGCGTAGTATTTTCCGTCGTTAATCTGCTCCTTTAAGTATCTATCTTCAAAGCTTCATCTCTTGATACGTCTTTCTCCATTTATACCTCGTCATCCCCACTCTGGTTGACACGCATATACCTACACATCTGAATACCCAACTTGCTACATATCAGAAAACCCACATTTAGTTATATTATTTTCTTGTCATCTGTACGGAACATCGGAATCGACGTAGGGAATCTGTTGTCCCCTTCAAAACTTGACTAGCAGAATTTAGAAAGTAGTACGCCAGGCGCTCAATTACCTTTCTTCACAAAATTGTAAGTAGTCTCATGTCCACGTGTTGTGAAAGGTCATTGATCATTGATGGCCGTCTCCGTTCACGTATGTACAGTGATACCAATAACTACTAGTAAAGAAGACTACAAAATTTTGACTCGCGACGCAAACGACTCACAGATTTGTGGACTTGTGAGCCCTCGATATCTGGCCTCACTTCTAATATCTCTTTTATCTTGGTATCAGTGAATAGCTGCACTCAAATAGAGCAAATTTTGTCTCATATGTGAATGGATTCAAGTTGAATGGAAGGACAAGCCTACAGGAGCAAAACAGCCACGAATTTACGCTGGCTCCAGGCTACCTTGATATTAAGCCACGTTTTGGGAGGTATGTGAGCCTAATTTGTGAACAAACTTTGCGAACAATTCCCGCTACGGTAGTAGTGGGCTTCTGTCGTGACTAACTTTTTGCGAATTGCCATCAAAATTAAAATCACGTGTTTCATGTGACCCGTATTCGAATGTTCTGGATTTTTCCGTACATTTCCTCCTACACTGCACCTGCACAGTATCAAATGTCTTCGTCTCCGCTTAATGTCTCTATCAATCGGCTCGGCACAACATATGTGTGGTTTTCTCAATTAGTCCTTTTATTTTCAGTGTCGACATCGATTTCGTCTTTCATCCGGATGTCCCCCTTTTAACAGACCGAGCTTGTCCTTATGGTTTTTGACTATTTGAATCTTGATGTTTTCACTTGCTTTGGTCGAACATATCAAGGGATGCACTTGGTTGGGAGAGGATATATTCAGTTTCTCACATATCAAACACTCACTGTCTATTTTGACATTATAGGTGTGTGTTGTGTGAGTAGGACTAAAGAATGTGTTCAAACTCATACATGGTCAAGATCTTAACAGCAGCACAAGGTGGTATCTCTGGCTTTGTCGTATTTTCGACCATACTTGCACAGGCTTGAAGAGTATGGACTCAAGTAGCGAGAATACCTGTAACTTCATGCAACAAACACGAAGATATGCAAGTTTGCAGTCTTTCATGGTTGAAAACCACACATATGTTGTGC
>JAGGAW010025835.1:0-28080 GCA_017657375.1 Termitomyces sp. T27 | reverse complement strand
ATGTATTTTAAGTGTCTACTGTACACATTTTTATTTTTGAGGTGTCTACTGTACAGATAATGAGCCAACTCTGAGGTGATTACCCTAAAAGGCAGTTTCTTGGTCAGCGCTGACTCAGTCTTTGTCATCCATCAATTCCCAGGAGTCATGCCATTCTATATAGAAGTCCGATAGGTGTTATGACCACACCAAATGGCCAGCTACGTAACGAAGCCATGACAGGCGCGTGAACTCGAATAAAAAAATTAACTAGGGATTTATATTCCAAAAGTCACTCTACAGCTATAGGTGAAGTCTGCGATCAAGATGCCTGTTTTGTGGTGTTTTGTGGAGACAAGTACTAAAGAGGTGGACGACCTAGAACAACTCCGACACCCGAAACAACTTATTACGCCGCCCAGAACGCTACCATTACGACTTCTCTTACTGGGTTAACTCCTGAAGGAACATCTTCGTTCGCCTTGCGAAATTGTAGCATCCTCATTCATTCCCAGTGTCAGCATTGCCTTCGACAGTACTGACGTGGCACAATGTTCCAAGCCGAGCATTGTCCCTACATCTGACACTATTACGTCTCCTCACCCCGACGGCCAGTTTCGTTGAGGTCACGACAAATCCTCCACTAGTCTCATCCCCGACTGCAGATCGATACCTTTTGCGACCAACCACTCTGCAACGTGAGCTGATTTTCTCTTCTTCATGTGCGTCCTATCTCCGGAAAACATCCCCTCGTCAGCCGTGGTAATTCGTCCGACATGCTACTTTTTTCGTTGAGGTCATAGTTTGGGAAATCATGGCACGGGTACCTCCATAGGTTTGCCAAACGCCAGTCCCCTCCAGGCTCCTTCTCGTTTTCATGGTCGCTCCGCCGTTTACTTTCCCAACCTTGCAACTCGAAGAAAAACTCCATATTTTTGCCCGGCATCTTCGATGATAACCTCTCCTATCGTCGCGTTATCGCTACTGAATACCTGCCACCGGTTGTTATGTACTGTGCATCTCTTGTTTTTCTTTGACACTGGGCGGCACAGGGTGGCACTCATTGCCAGGCTCTACATCTGAGCCGTCGATGAATCAAAGTCCTGAAATGCCGTCCTCCCGGGCCATAATGAATAAGAGGGGTGAATAACTAACGCGTTCGTTTACGAGCTCGCTGTGTCTCGGGAAATTCCCGGAGGGTAACTCGAAGGGGTCTATAGTCATACGTGCTTCAAGTATTATTGACAATTGTCTTGATTGGTCGTGATCGATAGGAACCAAGGATTGTCGGTGGGGGAAGTTTGTTGCCAGTATAAAAAGCGAGTCTTTTTATTGTTGTGAAGCGAAGTAAAACCATTGTACGCACTCTATTTATTTCTTCAGTCCGGTTTGATCTCGAATGTCTTGATCATCATGCAAATCTCGTCGTTTGCACTGCTTGTTGCATCCTTCCAATGCTTGCTCTCTGCCGCGCATGGTCCACTAATAATGGCTCCCCCGCTGTTGAAACGCTCCAATAGCGATGGGACAGTGAAACCGGTACGCAAACCCGGCAAGCAGGGTCCTGACTCAGCTGTTCACGGCCATTCGAATATTGGTTTTGCCTATTCGACGACAACGACAACTTCTCCGCTCTATACGTCAACCTCGTCTGCTGATTTACCCACTTCAATGGCCGCACCTGCCAGCACGGATAGCGGAGCTACTACTGTACCGTATGTATCTTTTGATTTGTCTCAAAAGTCATACAACGTTGCTTATTTGTGGGATTAGAACAAATGGCAGCGGCAACGACAACGACAACGGCTCGGGCAGAAGCAACAGTACCAACGCTTCTGCCACAAATGCACGAGCGAGTGCGATGTTGTTCCTTGCCGCCTTGGGGTTCAATATCTTCATAGCATATGCTCAAGCTCACTGAAATCCCTACAAATGAATGAGAGATGCTAGGTTCAATACAGTATTTTCAGCATCCTATTGTACCTTACATCCATACTTACACCTCTTGTTACTGCTTTCTTGTTGACTGTCCTTGGTCTTCTAAGGCACCGATAAAAACGACCTAGTCATTGAGCACGGGTGCCTAAGTATTCGAAGTTTGTCATTGAGCACGGGTGCCTAAGTATTCGAAGTTTATCTTTCCCCGTTACCTGTCAACATGATATAGGTATCCTTGCTGTATCTGCAGGTTCCCGAGTCGTACTGTTGTACCACTTACTGATGTTGTACTGTCGTACCACTTACTGCTGCATGAGCTTCCCTGCCAACTCCATTCTCTCCCTTTCTTTTCCTGGCCACATTCCTACAAAAAGTTCACTGGGCCCCAGTGGGTGAGAGCCTAAAAGACATGAGCAGCAGAACATTGTTTTGGTCCGGCGACCTTCAAAATTCCTGGCCACATTCCTACAAAAAGTTCACTGGGCCCCAGTGGGTGAGAGCCTAAAAGACATGAGCAGCAGAACATTGTTTTGGTCCGGCGACCTTCAAAGCTTCAACTCGAACGCGACTCGTTCTTGATAATTCACGTGACGTGGTAATCCTATCTCGTGACTGAAGTCAACAGGCTCACCTAGAGCTGATTACTCCCGAACCATATGCATGTACTGACCTTGCAAAACGACGCGCGCAACCGCGACGCATTTTCGTATCTTGTTTTCACGAGAAAATTCCCCGTTACATCGGTCCCTCGCCCACTGAATGCATAATGACCCATCCTTCTCTATCACCCCGATACCGGCCTGCCTGGCCATAGGCGCGCAGTTCAACGCTTGAAGCTTGAAGGTTCAATCAATATTTAGTCTCAGTTGAGCTGGCGCAAAAGAGGCGCACATCTCGTAAGATGACGTGTGTTATCCCAATCGATCACGATTACTTGAATCATTGACGTTTTGCTGCAACCCGTCGACTATCGAGCATTATACAACGGCATCGGAATCGGCTACCGTAGAATATGCCTACGGCCCTTGTCATCGGCGCATCTCGTGGTCTTGGATATGAGCTCGCAAAGGTTCTTCACGCAGACGGCTATCGGACCTTTGGAACCACCCGTTCAAGCGACAGCCAGCTTCCGTACGGCGTTGAACGCATCAGCCCAATTGACATATCCCAGGAAGATGCGGGAGCGAAGATTGCTGTGGCCTTGGGAGAGACGAAGCTCGACTTGGTCATCGTAAATGCAGGTGTCTTCAAAAAAGAGGTATGCCACTGAATATGCGGATATCGAGGTATTCCTAATACTCTGCAAAATATCAGTCCTTTGGCGAACCGAATTTCGAAGATGAGGTTGAAATGTACAAGGTTGTTGCTATCGCGCCCGTCTTCCTCGCTCACGCCTTGCAAGTATCACATCTCCGGTATAATCATTCACACCATAACGCCCTTACTCTCAGATACCATACCGGCCTTTTGGCATCTCCGTCAAAATTCGTCCTCATTACGAGTGAGGGTGGCTCGCTCAAGCTACGCACCAAGGAAGAAGGTGGTGGGAACTATGGCCACCACGGAAGCAAAGCCGCAGCGAACATGGTCGGGAAACTCCTTGCCAATGATTTCCACGACAAGGGGATCACAGTGACGATGATACACGTAAGAATTCGCTGATCCACGATGTCAATTGGGTTTGACGATTGCGATTCGAATAGCCCGGATTCATGAAAACAGACATGACCAGAGGTGTTGGCTACGACAAATACTGGGAATCGGGCGGAGGTAGGTTGTCTCTCAATCTGAGCAGGAATTAGTTGTGGAATTATTTTCGTCAGCTGTCGACCCCGCTGTAGCGGCGCGGTCAACGGTCGATTTCATTTCAACTGTTACGCATGAACAGACGGGAACTTTCTGGGCACCGCGAGGTCCAAGGTTTGTCAGAACTCATTCCATGATCACCGACCAGGCTCCTCAACAAAGCTTACAGGGACATTGGTGAGGCTGGACGTGTCCTCGGCAAGGATTTGCCCACACCACTCGAGTTGCCGTGGTGATTGTTCTCACTTGTGTCGGCCATGTTCCTTGTCAATTTCTCTTTACACATTTTTTGGGATGAATTTAGTGACAGAACCGCTGACACGAAATAGATTCAATTTTCATTACAAAGATTTTCACAAGCCAACGCATGTAGTGTGTGCCTTCACAGAGTAAAGTATTCTTGTTTCCAAAATCAATCTCAATACAACGGAATTCTAGTAGTCAGAGAGCACTAGACGGCAATATAGTATCAAGCAAGTATACAAGACATAGGCTAGTGATAACGCGCAAGTCCAAAAGCCAAGATCCAAGATCCAAAGATATATATCGACAATGAAATACCCAAAGAAAAGCCTGAAGCGTGTATAGTTCCAATAACGTGTATGTCGGTCCATGTAAGATGTGAACAGCCCAATCAAGAAAAAAACATCTAGTTACCAGTCGACCTTCCAAAACCGGTAGGACTCAAAGCCCTCACCCCCTCGCCGCCCAAATCTCGCGCACCCCAGCTCCGCTCTACAATGTCCTCAACCCTTTTGATTGCCTGCACCGCCCTCCCATCCGCATTGCGCGTATACGCGGTCGACGCAGAGGAGTTCTTCGACGTCATCGGAGGCCTCTGAGACTTCTTAGGGGTCTTCACCAGCTTGCCACGAAACAGATCAGGTCGAGGAGAGTTGATACCCTCATGTGCAGACATCGGAGGCCTCGGTAGACGAGGCGTAAAGCACAAACTATTCTCTAAGAGGGGACTGGTGATCTGAGGAGGGCTCTGTGGGAGAACGTCGGCGCGGGGACGAGCCGGAGTCGATGGGGCAGCAGAGCCTTTGACGGGACTGGTACTGCGACTGGTATCGTGTCGTACCGGGGCAGAAGTGTACCGATCTTCGGTCGCCCAGCTCATCCCGGACGCAGAGGTATCATCAAGTAGGACAGGGGTTGGACCACGAGACGAGAGGGGGGACTCCTCCACGATCCTGAAACCTTTGCCGGGCTTCCACTGCGTTTTGTCTCCCGTGGTGGTTGTAGAGACGAGGGACAGAGTAGTAACCGCAGAATCGGCACGGAAGTTCGGCGGTCTAGTGTTGGAGGGAACATGAGCATCCGCGCCGCTGAGCATCTGGTCGATATCACTGATGAGATGGTCCGAATCCGTTCGCTTATGTCGCGATGCCCTTCGTTCAACCGTCTTCCCAACCCTCGTGCCCGTATTGCGCACAGTGCTCGCCGGCCTTAAGGAATTGATGCGACTTCCCTCCTTCTGCACCTCCGCCAGAATCCCACGCTTGATGCTCTTATGCCTCAAGCTCTCCCAAGGGACATCCTCCTTTCTGCCTTCGTCATCCGTCTCCAGAGCATCTGAATACGCCGTTGTCGTAGATCGAGCCGATTTCGTCCTCCCAGCCGTTTGAACCTTCGTCGGCGAGGGCGGGAGAAGGAACAGATCGACCTCGTCGTACTCGGTCCTCCGAGTCTCCTTGCTGGCCTGTTTGAGCTCGGGCCAAGAGAAAGCCACCACCTGCATTTCGGTCTGTTGCGGCGACTTTCCGCCCTCGAGGTCACTCGCAGCTGGGACGTAACGAGGACCACCAATGAGAATGTTGTCCTTGGCATCTTGTCGCCGCATGTACCATTTGTACGTTAGCCACGCTGCGAGAGCTCCCCATAATATACCAAGAACAACAAAGACGGGCACAAGATAAAGGAGGTTGAACTTTCGTTGGGAGTCTGGCTGGGCTTTAGAACCCACGACCTGACTTGTATTGGCTGAAGGAGGAAATGCAGAGATGCTCGGCACCCCGGTAGATGGCGACGAGGTCGTTCTAGTCCCAACAGACGGCGCAGTTATCACGATGGTTATCTCCACAACGGGTGAGATCGAGGGCGGGGACGAAGGCGTGGATGCAGGTGAGGGCGTGTTGACTGGGGCAGGCACGGGCGAAATCACGACAGGGGGTGATGATGGACTGGCGCTGATGGTAGGCTGAGGTATCACGACTTGTCGCCGAGAGTTAATGCCTTGAACACCGTACGCCTTGACCTCACTAGACATGACCGACGATACACATAATCCCACCAATATACACACAACGGGCAGGGTCCCTGCTAGCATCCCCTTTTACTATAACAACTGTTCAGGTGGGACAACGATGAATCCAACTCGGTTCTCCACACAAAGAGCACTAAGATCGTGTACAGGCGAGTCGAAAGTGAGCCCAGCAGCGATGAAAGTCGAGCGACGGATGAGGTGGGAAGAAGGAGAGTAAGAGGGGCCAGATACTCCTGATTTCCGGGTCTTCCGCCAGAAAGTGGTAGGGCGGACTGAAAACGAAAGGAGACCTGAGACAAACAGAACTGGCTTTATGGGAAAAAAACTCACGTAATGGCGGAGGTGGACGTATAAGTTCGCCCCCTCGCGTGGTCGGAATAGAAGGAAAAGCTGTGAGGCTCCTTGGAGGCTCTGGTCGCACAAAATCAAGAGGGGCAAGCTCAAACGGCTTTTCCTCCGCAGCATCCTGCACTACTTCTTCCTCCCTTCGTATCCTTCTCTCCGGCGGAGCGCTTTGGGAGCGACTAGGTCGATGCCGTGGACGAGGGCGCGACTTCCATGTATGTGGTGGCGGAGAAAGCAATGTCGAGTCGTACCTCCTGGGTGACCGGCTTCTCCTCGGCGGTGAAGACGAGGAAGATTTTTCTTCGTTTTCAAAAGTTCCTTCTTCACCGTCTGGGTCCTTTTCTGTCTCCAACGTGACCATGATTGGGCGGCTGGCTGGCTGAGGCGTTTTCCTCCCGAAGGTGAAACCTGATTTCGTCCCAGGATATAAAGGCAATGGAGAAATCAAAACAGTGAGATCCGTCATGATCGTGACCAGAAGCTTTTTGCTGCGGCGAAGTCGTTTTCGACAATACGGTCTTCGGAGAGGGATCAAAGATTCCAATCACGACCAATGGGTCGCACAGAAGAATCCTTTGTCTGGGACGAAAGAACACGGTCCACAGAACTCAATGAGCTGAGTCCTCGCTGTAAGACAGATCGTCAATTGTTGTAAGCTCATGGTATGTCGAGAAAAGCACCAACAAGCTGCAGATACGTTGAATCGTATTATACAAGCTCTCTCTTGTATTGAATATTGATTTAATATATGTTAAAAGGCTTAAAAGCGAGTGGCGGAGGAAAAGGCGGATGAGATTATGTTCAAAGAGGAAGGAGACAAGAAACGGGATGCGGCAAGTCAAGGCCGCGGCTAGCGACAAACTTCCTCTGATCAGAGTTACATAAAATCGGATTTACTGACCGTGGGAAGACAACTTTTGATTTGATCAATTGTTTTTACAAGCCCAATACAGGCCGATGATTCAGATGTCTAAGTATGTCAGGCCCCGCAATCTAGCCGCCAACATTCAAAACTTCCGGGTGCTCCATCATGACTCCAAGGTATGCCATGAATGGACATATCCTGGTCCGAGTCATTGAAGAGGCTGAGGGAAGAAGCTCGATTTACTTGTATATCGCAAGCCCAAGCGATGCTGGTAAGTTACTACGACAGGTCGTCGGGGTATAGTTACCCAGAGGGTCAACAACACTCATGCTTGTGAAGATAACGCGAGAGCTTGATGCCGGTTTTCTTCTCGAAGTTGATTGCGTAGAACTCGACCCTTTCGACTCGAAGGTTGTCATATGAGCACTAAACAAAAGACAATGGATAATTCCATACCTGACGGCAGATAAAGTGTCCATAGATGAATTTAGCAAGGTAATAGTAATACTCACGCGACTTCAGAAACGAGAGGATGGTGCTGGCTTCTGTCGGTAACCAGGGCTGTATCGAAGAGCTCAAATGTACGCGTGACCTGACAAAATGAAAATTAGTGAACTTCGGAAGATGTCAGGGAAGAGGCTGCGCCAAGGTAACCATAGAGAGGGTGCACGAAGCCGCCGGCGGAGAGGGTGCCCCTGTTGCCAAAGGCGAGATCGGTGGACTTGCCATCGAAGGGACTGATCTGCGTGAGAGCAACAACCGTATAGATCAAGCATGGAGGGCCTTCACATCTCGAAGGGCTTCATCAGTTGTCCGTTCAAGCAATTGATGCAGGGTAAGTGCAGCAGCATCTTATGGTCAGGACCCTATTTCCGATGAGGAAGAGAGTCACAGAAAAAGACTCTACAGACGCTCAACGCAGGAAGCCACCCAGGCTGGTGCTATCATGCATCTGGGCTAAAATATCTGTTATATATTTATAGGGTGTTACGGATGGAGAGCATTCTAGGAGACCCTGTCGAGTATACAACCTTGAAAAATAGACTTGGATGGAGCGAATGAGATGCTTGGTCTTTATACGCAATGCTGAGGAACTGGAGTCTGGCAGACTACGCAAGGCGTGAGTGACATTCAACTCTGAAGACAAGAACAAAGCTTGAGAATGGCTCTTCGAAGGTGGCATTGCATGTGACTTCCTGAGGCTGAGATAGCCTTCAGGGATGAGATGGTGAAGAATATATAATTGATATATAATTCTTGGAACCTCAGATAAAACGGTTCACTGTTACGAGCAAGACGGTGCCATAGGTACACAGAATTTGGAAAATCATCTCATTAGCATGAAAGTTCTCAATTGGAACTATCGTAACAAAGGGAGATGGACGCAGATACTTACGGCTTTAGAAACTCCATTTTATCCGTGTAGGGAGCCGCTTCATGTCTTTTGCGGTAGAACGCTCAGATACATGATAGGGGTATCCCATCTGACTGGCAATTTCAGTGACAGAAGTCATAAACCTGCAGGTGAGAACTGTGGTATACGTGACAAACGTATCGTCCTGTGGGTGAACTCAACGAAGAATAGCAGTACAGTGTGCCAATTAAATGGTAGTGGACACCTGTTCGCAGTTAACGGCAGGAATGCTTCGCGCTTGTTGTGAAACTGTGCCAGTGGTGCTTCAGTGAGAGGTAAAGGTAATTGAGCGCTCAATCACAGTGCAAAAGTAGACGATAGCGAGAGAAAAACACATCAGTTGAAGATGCTCCATGGCATTGCCGGAAATTACCAGAACCTAATAGACTGTGAAAAATGCACAAGCAGAACAGAGTCATTGAAATTGGGTTGAAAAAAAACATGGATATGTATTCGGAGATTGAATCTGACCTTGTATTGACATTTTGTCGAAAACTTGTCGCGCCGATGAGCATTCTGCTAGGAAAAAGTGCGAGCGATGCGGTCCATGGAACCTTAGGGGCTCTGAGAGGTTTCCGATGGGGATTGAAGACAGGTACATTTCGCCCGTTGTCGATATTTCAGTTATTCATGGAATTTGTGATTTGCCTTTTATCGAATCAAAATAGAACGATCATTTACATCAAAACTAGAAGGCTTTTAAGGCTTGGAATGCCTCCTTTTCCCAGCCGACAGCTATAGCTATATATAAACACTGGTTCACTGGGCACGAAACACGACCTAACGAAAGTACACTATCTTGATTCGCCAACTTCCGAGACCTCAGGCCTCAGGTCCAAAATCTAGAGTCACGTGCCTTCGTCTGCATGTTCTTGCCTCTACATACCATATTGAGAGCTCTAAAGATCTCTTAGGAATCTCCTGTTGTTGGTCCCAAGATTGTGAAGGATCTGAGCGCTGGGGAATCGTTGCGCAGATGTACTTACGCCCATGGGTAGTCAGGGTTCGCAGCGCCCAAGATTACCCGCCAGGCACCCGACGGGACATCAGATTCAGAATCTTTCCCCACAGTTCTAACTTCTAGTGCGGTTCTTGACAGAACCTGACAAGACATGACAGAACCAGTTCCCAAACTCCACCCCCGAAGCTCTAGTTTTCGCAACCCTTCGAGTGATACACTATGGCAGACAAACATCGGACTTGGAATGTTGCTCCTTCTCTGGTTGAGGTGCTCTCGTGCGTGCCGATTATAATCCTTTGATATACTTGAATTGACATATAGATCGGTTCGAAGTATGTAGTCCATCGAGTCAAGGTCTTGACCCTGGCTCACGAGGAACCACGGACCTTCAGTAACTACTACCTCCCCATGACAGAGCCAAGAAGCGATCCGTTTTCAGTGAGATGATCAAGGGTTTTCCAAACCATCTACACACGCAACCCCCGGACAGTCCCACCAAGTGTGAATACCTTCCACACGGTCTTATCTGCGACAGAAGCCCTTGTCGACTTGAAAGATTTGCGTGTCATATGGGGATCAGTGGAGAATGGTCATCTTTTGGAGTACCGAAATCTTATCTGTCACTTTCTCTTTCTCAAGACCATCCTCACCATGTTCGACAACAACTTTCGCTCGCTATCCTTGATTACACTCTTATCAGACATTTCTACATTTATACCCTCCGCGCCAGACTTCGTAAACTTGCAACACTCAAATTCACTTTTCAGTCTGACAGGGGTCATGTTCACTATACCAATTCAGACATGGCTCAAGTTACCTTACTCGCATTGGTCAATAGATTATCCGCTGCTTTTAAGAAGCGATGGGCGACATCTGCGACTTGTCGACTTTGGGTTTTCGCTCCTTAGTAGATTATCCCTGACCTTCCTGGTCCAACCGGTCCATTGCGAGAATTGGATATCAGGTTCAGACATAGTTCTACCTATATTCAACCATTGTCACCCCTGATGATCACTTTGGTACAACCGTTGTGTTCACGGGGGGCGTTTCGACATCTCTGAGCCCGCCAGCTCGGTTTGACCCATTTCACAGCTCTTGAGATATCCCAACGCATTGTATTTCCGTGGAATCCCTTTTGAATCTCTATCTATCATTGACGTTCGGCTTTCGAGTGATCAGAACGTCAAAATATTGGCTGTATTATTTCACAACGCTCGCTATTCAGATTCTCTCTCTTGAGCTTATTGATGTTATCACTGTTATCTGCCCTCAATTGAAACCAAATGTGTCTTCACCCTAGTACTAAGAGGGCCATTCCCAGTCATGAGGCAAGTCTGGAACGTGATGTGTTTATTTTCGGCAGATTGACCAATACCTCCAGCGTGGATTTTCTGTTTCTATTCTCGCACGAAGCAATCAGCACCGCAGTTCGTGCGCTTTGAGCGACATCGGTCTATTTACATGGTCAAGTCCTCAGAATTCGGACCAGAAAAAATAGGGCAAACACGGCCTGTGATACAAAGTGCTTCTAAATATTCCCGCAATAACAAGCTTTGCTGAGCGAGGAGATGATGCATCCCGAGGTGGATTTCTGAGGCCCAGTGCTGGAGATGGATCAAAATACTGGACTGATAATATGATAATAATCTCGGCCGCAGTTGTGGCGAAGGTATCCCGTTGATCTCTCGTCTGTTCATTTTTTACAAGTCAATCTCAGTTATTAATATTTGACTTAAGGTTGACTCCGAAAGTCCCGACTATTGCAAATTTCTGATCACTATCATACTCTCAATGCCCTAAACCCTTCGGCGGGGCACACAAAAATTATCGGCCAATCCCTACTGCCGGTAAGATGTCTTTTACGATTTTAATATTCGACAAAGCCCAGACTTCTTGTTCATTGGTTCCACGGACCACGGGAATTGTCTAAGGAGTACAACGACCATCATGCCCCCATCTACCCGAAAAAGACATGGTGCCAATGCCTTTAATCAACAGTCGCTCGAAATTTCTATTCGAATCGAGGAAGAACTCAGTCCACTGTGGTAAATAGACTGGGACGACCCATGGACATGTTCAATTCTTCTATGTACAAGCCTGCCACTATTGCCGGAATTAAGCCTCGTGGAGACGTACCCGCCATCCACTCGATTCCTTCCATTCATCTTTGGCACAGTGCGATTGCCTTTGCTCTGATATAGGCTAGTATCGAACTATCCACCGCACCATACCTTGTACGGTCGAGGCGAGAAAGAAAGTGGTCTTGGGCGATTAAGCTCTAGAAAGATCCCTAATTTGCCTCGAAAGATCCAACTGTATGGTCAATTGATCATCGGCAGCGTCGCGTGTGTGGTACAAAGTGTAACGTCAAGAGAAGCAATATCTACTCACCTGACTCCAGTCTTCGGCAGAAGCTCCCTCTTTTGGCTTATGGGCTTGTGATCAAATGACGACGTTTCCACTCTCGATCATGATCAGGCGAGACGACATCTACTGGATTCGGATTGCCTTACCCGCCTTAGCAGTGGGGGTGGGTAAAGAAGCTCTTCATTTGTGACAACGTGGTGCGAAGCACGTTCGGAAAAAGCTACCTCATTTAGACTTCGTAACAACGTGGTGTGTGGGAACCGCATTTGATCTATAAGGAACAAGGGTCGTGAGATAACAAGAACAAGAGACTCAGACTTCGAAAGCCTTTCAGAGAATAAGAGCACTTTACTTATAGAAACAAGGCGCGAGAGAACTTGTGAAGTATGATAATAGCATAAGTGACAAGCCTCGTTGTAAAGAACATTGTACTGGTTCCACGAGGCGGGCAGGGTGGTCGAGCATCGTGGTCGACTAGGAAATTATTTCCTCGGACAATGGCGTAGACATGACGTGGCCTCGACGTGGATGTAAACAAGCCAATGAAAGGTAAATATTGCATGAAATGGCATATGTTATCGTCCGTAAATGATGGTCTAATTGAGAAGAATGAGCAAGCCGATGTCAGGGTGTAGGGGAAATTTGTTTGACATTTCGTGTAGTTTCTTATCGTACAAACAACACCCAGTAAATATCCTGAAGGAAATTCTAAAGGAAGATACTACAATAAGAATAACTTCTTATATTTGGTGCGTGGCCGCGAGTCGGGATATCCAAGAGTTCTTCGAGTCGAATCAACCGATAGGAATCAATAAGGCTAGTAATAAGAACAAACGCGAGTGAGAATAGAAGCTCACTGAGGATGGGGGTGTGGGGTTCAATGGGTAACGCGGGAGTGGGGGTGGGAGTGATGGAACGAACAGACAAGTAGATGAAGACAGAGATAATTTAGAAACACAATACAAAAAGTGGGGAGGAGTAAAACGAAAGACCGAGGTTGGAAGAAGACTGCCGATGACTGACCCGGTACGGGCGGAGGAGATACGTCTTCACATGCCATATTCAGGAAGCGATGCCATGAATGCGGAGAATTCGTGATCCTGGCTCGCCATGTGGATGTGGGAGCAGTTGTACGTCAAATCAGGCTCAAATGCGCCCATTATCTGGGAATCGCATCCGTTCGCGTAGGCTGGGAAGTGGCTGCTGAATGACTTCGCCAGCGAGTCTTCGAAAGACTGCAGGGCGTAGGGGTCGTACGCATCGGGAGCGGGACTGCTCATGAAGGAAGGTGTACCAGGCATACTGGCATCTGAGAGCGGCGAGGGGCAGTTCCATTCGTCGAATCCACAGAATGAGGTATCGATGGTCAGGTTAGAGCTATTGCTATAGGTCGTGTCAAATAGCAGATCGCCAGTAGGACTCGAGGGCTGGGATAGGGGATCGCACGGCTGGAAGCTCGGTGCCGGTGATGATTGGCTATCGAAAGAGAATGTATCAAATTCCTGACAAAGAATTGAATTATGAGAAAAATCAGCATGGAAGGCGTGGGTGTGGAAACGTACAAAGGAGGGTGAAATCGGAGTGACTGGGTATGGGTCGAAGGTCGACATGAAGGTCTCAGCCGGCTGAGACTCTGTGTCTGGGTACATCATCTCCGGTAGGGAAATTGAACTGGCGTTGGAGACGATGGGAGTTGCGGGTTGGGTACTCGCCGATCTGGACTTGCGTCGCCTGCAGTCGTCTGCGCCACCAGGGGCAGGCACCGACGATGACCGGCGGTACATGCGAGCAGTGAGTGGCGCTTCAAAACGCGTCACCACTTGGGGTACATGGTGTTTGTCGAATTCCTGGATAGCCGCGTCGAGTTCCTGACCTTTTTTCCCCTCTACCAGAAGCTCTGCTATCTTAGCGCATCGCTTGTGGTCCTTCGGCTCTACCTCTCTAACCTTCCGTTTCTCAGCGCTACCTTTATGTCGCGACTGACTCGGTCGGAAGGCATACTGAGGGAACTTGCGCTTGTGCTCGTCAAGCGCTTCCTTGGCCTTGGCGTGCCACAAGAGTCGCTCGTCGTTAGGGAGATTCTTCCAGGTGAGACCAATAATCTTTGAGAGCGTACTGTGGTTGGTCTCTACCTCAGTAGAAACATGCTGACTCTTGATGAACGACGAGCGGAAAAGAATGAAAGCATTCGGCGGGCGGGGTATATGATCCTCGGGTTTCTTTTTGCTATGCGCAGGCTTCCTGGGAGAGGGGGGATCGATCACCGGAGGAAAAAGAAGGCAGTCAGGGCGATCGACAAGCGGAGGCGGTCCATCCTCTAAGAACATAGGCGAGGACATGTTTGAGTTGAACGAAGCGGGGCCGTCCGCTTCCACCTTCATGGGTTCAACCGGAATTGTCCATACAAGTTGGGGGACTGTGAATACATACGATTGATATCTCATCAGGACGAAAAATTTTGTTGAGATCATACCATCTGTGCGCTTAGCGCCTTTTGATCTCTCTGCGGGCATATCGAGACAAAGAGGAGCGGGGGAGGGGGGAGCGAGTGGACCCACAAAAATATGGGGAGAGGACCAAAGTGAGGTATCGCGTAAAGGCGCGAGATGCCTCGAGGCAGAGGTGCTTTATACCATCCCATCGTTCGTTCACATCTAGAAATTGTGCAACTTACCATTCTGGGATAGATACATCTCAGGTCCGGCAGTCCGGCGAATCTGGAAGCGCTCTTGATCGACCTACGTCGCACTTTCGCCGACAACCACCACGCCCACAGTATGCGGTGCGGGTGCGAGAGGCCCCCACACAAGGAGATCGCCTCTCAAAATCGCTGCAGGGGACTGCGGCGGACGACTTACTTGGACTTTGATGAGGCCGGCGCACGGATTTCTCCCCTGATTCCGATAGAAAATCAGATGAGAGCGTGAGGGAAATTGAATCTTAGCCGATGGCAAAATCTCTCTGAACCGCGTGACGGAAGCAAAAATCTGGGGATATTATGAAATTTGTAAATATTTACAGATATTTTCTCTTATTTTTCGACCCTTGATTTCATTACGCGACGTGTGACCATGCCATCACGAGTCAACCAAACGCGTCTTGCTCCGGTTCGAACGACTTTGTTCTCCACAGATAGCTCTCATGACCCCCAGCTACCAGCTTCCTGATCTTCTGAGTCTCTGCCAAGCTTTTGAACTCCGTACCAACGATTTTTGTCGTCCTGCCACGGTTACTTCAGAATCATGGCTACTTTCATTGAAAACTGCCCAATCGAATGACCTTCTCACATCAACCGAGCGCAATTGTCTTCATTCAGCAAAGTTTGGTCTTTTGGCCGCTTTATGTATTCCTGGGTGTGATCAACCCCAGTTGACGTTTTTCGCTAATTTTATCAGCATCTTGGGCATCGCCGATGGACGCATCAAAGATGCTCAAGCCAAGGATAGTTCTGGCTGGTTAAGCGACATAGAAGACACCGATGACGGTGTTATGATATTGGAAAAGCACGAATTGTTCCAATAGTCTGTTTCTTCATGCTACCTAGACTGCACCCTGCTCATATGCGTGTAGCCTTTTACCTGATTTGAAGCGCCTCATTGCAAGGGCAGCGAACTCATGGATACCACGTTTCACACATTCAGTACATTCTTATCATTCTTCCCAGCTCCAGCTGATTTCTGGTCGTATACACGACGTAATACCTGACTTGGACACATTCCTCCCCCTAAAAAGAGACCTTTCTGGGCTTCATCTTCTGTTAGACCTCGTAGAACTAACGGAAAATCTCAATATACCACCGATGGATGATGTTGCGTTCCAGAAATTCACGCATCTGAAGCGTTTGGCAATTGACATTATCTGTTGTTCTCTGGTAGTTATTACTTCCGCCGAATGTCTCGATGGTCGACGTTGATCGTCCGCCCAGGATGTCGTCGCCTTCAATAACGATCAGGTCCAGGGAAACCACCACAATCTCATCACAGTCCTCATGACTCACAAGCATCTCTCACTCCAAGGCGCCGTGAACCTGGCAGGATCAATGATCAAAGAAACGTTTGATTCCTTCATCGAGACCGAAAGATCCTTGTTCGTTCCGCCGAGGTCGTCGCAGATTAACAAATCTCGTACGAGTGCTTTATATTCCCCTTGGTCCTGGTTCACATCGTCGCGCTCGACTACACCCTCGGAACCACTCGTGGACGAAGGCGACGATCTCGCCCACCTAGGTGATCTTCCATACTATGTTCAGACTCTGAGGGACTGCATCGTCGGCACGATAAATTGGGCTTATGAGACAGAACTTTACTTTGGAAAGAAAGGCGAAGAGATCAGGACATTTGGATGGGTGTTCTTGAATTCCGCGGCTGACAGCCAGGAGTAGTTCCATTCATTTCATTTCCGGTACGTTATAAATCCATAAGCACCTCATAGAGGCTCGTTTACACATTTACATAAAGCCCATTGAGGACATACCAATTCCTAGTGCTTGTTCTAGTGTCATAAACTCGCAAAACTTCGCCCTAATTGACAGTCTGGCGTCATCAACTTCATTTCCATTCACGGCACTCAATACTCGATTATTCCTGGTGACTGCCAATGATTCGAATTAACACGAGCACTAGTCGAGCGTGATGTTCTACACTCAGGTCAGAACTCTAACATGATCCAGTGTGGCGCACGATTACGTTGGTGCCCTCTCAAAGCCTCATTTCACTCCTTTCCTCCATCCAAAATATTTTCGCTCGTTAACTGCGCACTGAGTCTAGTCGATCAATAGTAACCAGTAGTAACTCCTGTCACAACGCCACCGTTGATAAGTATTATAGGTGTCCTTGTATTTTGTCGACGATCGCACGGCAGGGACACGGGTCGCTACCCCGTTTAGACTCTTTTTAGACTTCTAACTTTGTGCAGCTCGCATTGCTGATTGCCTGTCTCTATATGCACCTCCATTCAATTAAGCTTCCCCACTGATAGCATATGGAGCCGTCATTTTCGCGAGACATACTGAGAGGATTTCCTTTAGGCGCCTTTTGTTTTCACCATTGGCGACTTCTCTTGTCGGTGACTTACCTTTCAGGAGTACAATGACAAGAGTTCGATCGTGCTTAGGCCGTCGATGAGTTTTGTCTCTAAGTTAGGGAGGATATTCAAGACTTTATCATTACCATATACTCCCTGAAATAATTTGAAAAAGCAGATCTGTATCCGGCCTGGCGAGACTGTGTGGTTGATGTGCATGTGATGACGATCGCTTGGCTCAGTTACATAGATCCATTGATTGCCGTTGGTTGTACCCACTTCATCTTTTTGTCTTTCCTCGACTACAACACCTGCCTTATGGGAAAGAACATAAAGACATGGGTATCATCAGAGTTGTTATGGATCGCGCGTCATCGGACGTCATTCACGAACTTCATGGAGACTAGCCAGTGCAGCTCTCAATCTCTGTCCAGGTAAAGATTCCAATACTCATCTGCGTAGTGATCCATGGTGGCTATTGACAGTCATATAAGGTCATATACTTATTTATGCGAATCAGTTGCCAGGTTAGTTTTCCTGAATGTTCGTGTGACATCATATACACAGAGTGGCGCTATCTTCAGGATTGTAGAGGAATTAATTACCTATCCGTTTGTGCATTTCCTCTCGCAGGTTACAATGTGATTTTGAGTGTCAATATGTAGGTAAGTCTTCAATTTAACAGGATACCACTTCGGGTTTCGAGCCCAACATCGATTCATTATTAGGTTTTTTGCGTTGTATTGCACGAGACGACTGTAGGAGCAAATGCCATGGAAATTTCTATTCTTGCGAAAGAGTCGAGTGATAGAATAATCAAGTCAAGTCAAGAGGCCAACTTTGAACTAAGGACAGCTAAGGACGCGCACTACCGTACTTACTGGGATGAGTCACAGCGTCACGGTGATGAAGCAGGCACCAGGCACTGCCACCCCTTTTTTACAACTCCGATACACTCCGATCCTGACTCACCGGCGGCGGCAAAACGGATGATCTGGGCCCTCCCCCAAATTTCAAAATGCCAAATTGATGCTACGACCACCATCAGAAGAAGTCAGAAGAGCGCTATCGTGTCCTTTCGTCGTCAAGCAGGTTCGGGACGGGTGCACTTTGGGAGATCATGAGTTCATTTTCTCCGCCACTTATTCCTGTTATCGAATTCAGTTTCCGCATGTCTTCGTACTGGATTAGACTTTGCCGGATATACTCTGAATTTGTGAGGGAACGCACACTTCTAAGCATAGCGACAGGTCACGTTGAAAGGGATCACCGCTGGAACGACGTTGATCTGTCATTCGAAGTCTCTGCCAAACCATGACACATGGACAGCCTTACAGTTAATCCAGTCTCTTCAAGCACACTTCCTATGACCAGCAGCTCCGGAGATCTTGGTGTTTCACGGTCAGCTGTATTCACTGGCCGCAACCAGCTGCAACCAAAGATATGGACACTCATTGCACGTTATTTGGAGGACGACGAGATCGAGGCACTCACTACTCTCAATCGAGCGTTCCACGAGTTGGCGATGGACATTCGATATCATAGTTTCGAATTGTCTGAAGCAAATCCCTTCCAGTACCTGAAGAAGATTGAAAAACTATAGTGAGCTAACAACGTAATGCGTCTCATTCCATTCTGATTGACAAGGCTTTAAGTGCATCGCCGCACATTTTGCGTCGAGTAAAAAACTTGACTCTTTGGCCAGATGCCACTTGGAATTTCATCAATTGCTCCGCAATGGATAAACCCCCAATTTCCCCTTTTAAATCGTCATTAAGATTTTTACTGGGGCTAGGACTGAGAAGTCTGCATAGATCTTCGGGAGGAATCTTCACTTCATCCAGAAGGGTGCAGCCTTGGCCTGAACTTGCGTCTCCCGATATGAGAGAGAGTATTATCGTTGGCGCAGCGTTTGCCCTAGGCTTCAGCAATGTCACGAACCTGACAGTCTATTGGATGTCTACGAAAAACTATCCATGTTGTCCTTTACTCTCGTGGCTTTGGTCCACAATTGGAAGTAACTTGCGTTCCCTGTCCCTTCACATTCCTTTGACCGTCCTTGATCGATATCTTCCGTCTACGACAGATCTACTTCACATCGAGGAACTCTTCATCAGGTTTTCCGTGGACCGAGGAAGTGATAGCTACTACAGTAATAAGCGAAGTAATATGAATTCTTTCGCGCCTTTCATCAACGCGTTCTCCCAGACGTTAACTTCCCTCTCTATTGAAACATATGGCCACCTTGATTTCACAGTATTCTTCGAAACCTTACATCACTTCCCTCATCTCAAGAAACTCTCTCTTGTTATACCGTTTGATGTGTTTCACATGCCGAATCCTTCTGGGTTCAATCGACTCCTAGTCAAACATCACACTTTGCAAGAATTGACTATTAGAGCCAGATACTGCTGCACAACGCATTCACGGATCGTGTTCAGTAGCATTGCCGATGGCTATAGACGTTGCTTCCAAAACGTAGCATTCGATGACTTGCGGATTTTGTGTCTCGGCTTGAGTCAACCCTTCATCATTAACCCAGAACATCTTGAACCGTTCAAACGATTATCAAAGAATGCAAAGTCCCTCATTCTTGTCGACACAGTCCTGTTTTACACAGATGTCGCCATAATACTGACCACTCTGGAAAGTACTGCCCTCGAGGTCCTCTCGTTGTATGTAAATGTCCTCAGCCCAGAACTTCTTGGTCTGTTTTCTCAGATGTGTCCTAACCTTAAACGGCTCAAACTGGACGTTGGGAAAAACAGCCTGGTTCAAAGTTCTTTAAAATCTAATGACACTGAGACGGTATGTCGTGATCCTAGTCGAGACTAAAAGCTCTCTCTTATTCTCCTCAGCTTGAGTTTCGTGAAATGATGATTGAACGTCGGACATCGCGTCAAGTCGTATTCCTCTTCGACTCTTGGAAGTTGGAGGATATAGAAATATGGATGTGGGAGTATGGAAGGGGTCGAGTGCTACAATGGGATCTCATGAGTTCCATTGCTCAGAGTGTTCCCTCCATCAAGAGCTTCGCACGTCAGGATCGCTCTTAAGCCATATGTCGAACTGTCGACTGCTTTGTAGATCCTTTGTAGAGTTGCTCCATTGAACTTGGGTATGCTCAGGCTTATAAGTAAATGTTTTCAATTGATTTCTAACACTACCTTCGAGTCACCGACCGGCGTTTGAGAACACAAAGAATGATCCATATACAATAGTTGCAATCAGTTTTCCCGCCGGTCCCTGCAAGAGCGAAACCGAATCTCTCTCTGATCACGAATATGTACAAAGACGCTGAACCTTCGGTTTTCAATCGAGTCGTTGCCACGGGGCTTAAGCCCAAACGCACGTTCCGCCAGCTCCACGGGCAGTTGGTGACGAAGGAAGCCCACCCAAAAGATGAGTCGTTGAATAACGAGACCTGAGTTGAATAACGAGACCTGAGTTGAATAACGAGACCTGAGTTGAATAACGAGACCTGAGAATGGGGAAGGATAGTCAAAGAATCACTCGCGCTCCCAGACCAAAATTTCGAGGACCACAAGGACAAGAAGGACTTGAGATCCTTCCGACTCTGGCGGCCGATCATTTGAAAGACAAGGACAGATGGTCTTGAGCCATTCATCAATGACAGAAGATTTAAACGGTTTGGTAGGTTTGTATGATTTGAGCATGTTGATGAGGATCAGAAGCCCACCGATTATACCCTCATCCTCGACAATGGCGTCAAAAATTGTAGCTTTCAAGCTAAATGGGCCATGAGCTTGTGTTATCAGCAACATAAGATGTCCCAAGCAATAGTCCTCTGAGTTGAGTCGGTGGTATGCCTCTTGGGATGACGAAGACTTTTCCATATTGTCTTTCAATAATATACCCAGTAAGACTGTTACGGGTTGAATTTCCCGAGAGATCAACAACGGTAATGCATGGCCACGATGGAAGGGTTCCTTATTAAAGTGTTCTTCTCTCGTTCCGATAGCCTTTTTCCTACCAAGAGACGGCTTGAAAGCCTCCATCCCAGAACAAACATGTGAATCAATTCTGAACCAAAACGGTTTCAACCTTGGATGATCTGACCATAATGCAATTATAGCTTGAGTATCAAGAGGAAAACGGGGAATATCAGGAATTGTTGGACAGGCATTCTGAAGGCGAAGATACCCAAGAATAAGGTAGGCAGTCATAGTGACATATGATGTAGATTGGTTGTCATCCATCAGGTGTAAAGGAGACTCGGTAGGATACAATCATGGTGTGGAAAAGAAAGGATATTGAAGCTTGTTTTGGAAATTCCATATGACCTTCATGATGCAGTCATCTATTTTACGACCCAAGGAATTCACAACATCCGTCCAAATCTTCAGAAGATCTACAATATCCTTTTTGTGACCATGTAAGGCACTCTCAGATTCCTGCAGCAAGTCTTCCATAATCTCCTCTAGATCATCAATGTCGCTCAATGCCTGATCAGCGTTGTGGGCTAGGTCGCGATAGTCACTGAGTGACTTCAAGTCGATTCTAGGTATATCAGAGATGAGAGATCGGCGATGGATAAGGGCTTCTGCGCAGACAGCTTTGGTGGCCAATGTACCGTCATCCTCCCAGGGGGCGTGAATGCATTCACGAAAAAAGTAAATGAAATTCAATAAGTTGTTTCGTTTGAAAGAGTCGGAAGATGAGAATGCCAGCAATGCATCAAAGCAAAGCGTGGCTCGCAGTTGTCTATTTTTTGGGTCTAGATACCCATCACCAGTACAGCCCATTAAAAGGCGAACGGTACGGGATTCTAAGTTCCTGGTATGACTGACCACTTTTGGAGAGGAAGACCTGCCATGCATGCCGTCCATTCTGCGAGTGCAAGAGTCCAGGTAAACTCCCAAGTAATTCCTGAAGTTCAATGTCATCGGTCGTCCTGTTATACACCCAGGAGACCGCCTGTAATTCTTGTATCATTTGCTGGTTGTCGTCGAAGTCTGAAGAAGGCAATGCTAGATTCAGAGGCTCATGCCGAAGGAGATACGAAAGGGGAGTTTCGTAAGGCGCGGAAAGATCAAGAACAGGTGCGATGGTAGCCACTCCATAGTAGAATAAACAGATGACAATGATAATGAGTACTGCCCCGGCAGTGACCTTGTTGATGTTCCATAAGAAAATGCACAACCCAGTAAAGAATGAGAACAGGGAGAAATGGAGAAGTGTCGGGATATAGTCCACGACCTTGCTCAACTCCCATTTCTCGCTTTCGAGGAACACGATGCCATGGATCATCGCACGTCGTTGAGGTTGCTCAATCCTTCGCAGGTAGTTGATCCATTGCTGTACAAGAGTCATGCCCAAAGCCGTCGCGAGAGCACACGAAAGGCTAAGGAACCACAAGACATTGACCGCGATTGCCGATGCAGATGGTGTAAACGGGGGTGTTGCCACGGCGGTGGGAAGGTGTAAGACCGACGTATTAAGCGATGCTCCTGCTATCTGTACAGCGAGAATTTGCTTGATTAACTCCTTCGTCTCGTCACCAGATTTGGTTGCAGGAGTTTATAACTATCAATTAGAAAAGCGGTGACTGCGGCAGAGAAGAGACCGGTCTGGAATGGAGTATCAGCTTATCATGGTGATCGACCCTAGATTAGAACTTACAAAGATGAGTATACTATCCATATCAGCCTTCCGTGCATCCGTTCTGTTCTTGTCGTGCTGCTCCGATTCTTTGACATAAAGAGACCAGAACTTTCGTGCATGTTCATCATATCCTTGAGCACTCGAACTCGAACTCATGTGTGCCAGTACTGATCACGAGTGAAAATTTTGAGAGGAGTGAGTCAGAGTCTATAGAAGATTGATGGAGATGGATAGGGAAGGATTACTTGAGCTCGAAAGCATCATCCGGCGCATAGCATGCATCAGAAATCACGCACAGCACAAACGCGGGACCCGGGAAGCTTCCGATAAAACCTGAGTCCGCAAAATAGCGGATTTGAGGCCTCCGGAGTGAGCGAATTTTTTTTAAATCTTGAAGATTCCGGGACAAAATTGAGAGCATCTCAGTAGACTAATCTAGAGCATTCGAATCCTTTGATTGCGATCTTGAAACGTAGATTTGCGTATCAAAGTGTTACCTGGAAGGTCGGTGAATTGATTTTTAAATGAAAATGAAAATATGAGAGTTTCCTTTTGTGGTCATATGTTGTCCTATGTTGCCCCAGAGGATTGTGGATTTGAGGTCAAATCTTGGGGAATTGCCTGTGAGGAGCCTCCCAAGTCCTACAAACGCATGATGGAAGTTGGTGACAGCTGGGAGACGTGCAGCTGCCGGCTAATCTCAGCGAAAAATAAGGCAGTGCGGAAACAGCATCTGTTAGTAAGTATTTCCTCTTTTAGGTCATTTGGGCGCTCAACGCATATAAAAGTAAGTGAGACTTCGTCTCTTCTTTCTTGCACTCACATGATGGAAGTTGGAAACAAAATGAAAATGTCAGATAAGATAAGATCAAGAGACCTTGATTTCAACTTCCAAGTCACGGTCAAGCAACTCCTTCGACATCGACTTGATCATGAAAGATTTTTGCTCATCATCGACTAGGTATTCTGAACATCTGTCGACTGGGCAGCACTTGCTCATTAAGTATTTAACAAACTCCTACAGAGGCTGCGAGAGGCCTGGAGACTTGGTTGCTTCTAAGAAGTTCTCGTTACCTTCTGGCAGGTTCATGAAGGCGCTCCCCATATCCGGTCACGGCTCGGTTGAAACCTTGAAGCTCGAAGCCCAAACTTTGTTGTCTGTATTTTTCTTCCCGTGTCCCGTGTCCCAGCGCCCAACGCTCGTTATCTCTCAACCATTTCGACTCATCTTCATTGATTTCCCGATGGAACGACAACTCTTTAGAGTACATGTAAGTATAAGTACTTTCAAATCCGAGCACCGTCAAACCCTGCTCATGGACACCCGTCGATCGTCTACCAAGTATTCTAGACTGTGAGTAGTGCTTGCTCGTTACAACGAATTCGGACTTCCAGTCTATTTATTCCGAATACCCATTCCCTCTCTTTACAAAACATCTGTCAAAGATCCCCATGGCTCTACCATCCATTTTTTTCGTGATCCTCCCGTTTTCGCCAGTGCGATCTCATAAATTTCGCACAACCCTCGTGCCGTTGCCGGTATATGCAGCCAGGTCTAAGCCCCACGGCGTCCAATGCATATAGAACATGGTGAGTAGCAGCTTGCTCCGGCTCATCAAGCTACATCCCTCCTTTGAGAACACCGCGACTCGTCAAAGACCCCTTTCTTGATTCTCCGAATCACTCACCTGCTCACTCGTCGGTCCGGTTCAGTTTCAGTGATCGATTGGCCAATATACACCGAAGCTGGACTTTAACGGACGGTGAATTCTGGTTGAGGTGCAGCAGCAGCGGGGTTTTTGTTTGATGCAGATTCTTAGGACTCGAAGCGGGGAGCATTGGTAGTGTCTTCACCTCGGGAGGCAGCGGGATTGGTAGGGATGTACTGTATCAACCTCTCATTTCCACTATCTTGTTAGATTCTTCTACATAACACTCCTGGAGTGCTGAAATCATGTCCACTGAAATGGCATGTGCAAACGAGCGCCGTGTCAATCGTGAGACGGGAGTGGATGAGCAGGGAGCGCAAAGAATACTTTTCGAAGGGCGAGTGCCCACAGCTCACTGGAGACCGCACCCGGTCAGGCAGTCTTCTCTTGAAGAACGATTGCCGACTTGGGGAAAGGAATAAGTAAAATGCTGTTAGACGGATGCCTTCGAAGTCATCGTGTGAGGGAGATTTCTAATGGCGGAATTTTTCAAAAGAAAAGTATTTCTCTAGGGGCCGCTTATATTAAGGTCCTACCAGGGATCGAACCTGGGTTTCGAGAAATCAACATATCAGAATCTCGAGTGATAACCACTACACTATAGAACCATGCACATCATGCGAGGCGTAACGAATAGAACCACCCGACACGATCATGTCTCGGTTGCCGTGCCGGCGGTTCATGTATGTTGTCGGCGGCACGGAGGAAATGTCTTATACCCTCCGAGTCCGAGGTCGTCTAATGGCACAGAAGCAGCTTCCCCAATTTCCCTCTCACTACCATGCGTGTGACCCCATTCCTGCGCCAGAACGCCCAGTCCGTCTCGGCTGCGCTCCGCGAGCGCGTCCGCCGACCTGCGCTGCTCAGCAAGCTTGCGCAGCCCGCGGATCTCGCGCCTCTGTTCAAGGTGCGTTGTGGAATTTCACTTGGGGTGTCTTTGGATGTTGATGAAGACTGGCTTGTAGAATGATGACTATGTACGTTGATGTCCTGGTTGTAGGCTAAACAGCGTTGACGGTATTGACGCCGTAGATCGGCTGGTCGGGTTTCACTGGCGTCGGGTACCCCAAGTCGGTGCCTACGGTGCGTTCCGGGATGGTAGTGTGAGCGCCGTGTTCATATATCTGCAGGCTATAGCAGACCATGTCGAGTCGAACAACTTGCAAGCCGACCCTGGTACTAAGAAGAAGTTCAACCTCTTCGTTGGTGCATCTGTCGGCCCTGAGGTTGAGGACCGCTGGGCGCGGTTGGACATGTGCGTTCATGTTCATCCCCTTTCTCCATAATCACAAATTCTAACTTGCACCCTCAGGATCGCGCGACGCTACCCGCACCAGGTCGGCAAGGACATCGCGAAGGGGATCAACGCAGGCCGCATCGACTTTGCGGACAAGCACCTTTCCAGTTGCGTATCCACCCCGTTTCGCATCTAGCGCCTTCGGGCTGAGCTCCACCCGCAGTGTTCCCACAGGACCTGACATATGGGTACTACAATCTCCGCAAGAACCACGGCGACCCCCGGAAGCCGCTGGACTGGGCGATCGTCGAGGCCACGTGCATCACTGAGGACGGAAAGATTGTTCCGGGCGCTTCGGTCGGTGCTACGCCGGAGATTCTGCAGAGCGCTGAGAAGATCATCGTCGAGGTCAACACGCTCATTCCGAACCTGGAAGGGCTGCACGATATCAACCAGTCCTTCGTCCCGCCCTATCGTCAGCCCTACGTGCGTTCTTTTTTACGATTCCTTTTTGTGCTGATTCCGACTGTGGATACATAACAGCTGATCAAACACGTCAAAGACCGCATCGGAGAGCCCGCCATCTCCATCGACACCGATCGCATCGTCGCAATCGTCGAATCGCGCCAGCCCGATAACACGGGTCCCAACGCGCCCGAGGTACGCCCAATCCCAGCTCCACGCCCCTGCGCGCCTGACTCACGATGCGCACAGAACGACGAATCCCGCGCGATCGCTGGACATCTCATCCAGTTCCTCTCGGAGGAAGTCGCCGCGGGCCGTCTGCCGAAGAATCTCCTGCCCCTCCAGTCGGGCATCGGCAACGTCGCGAACTCGATCATCGGCGGGCTCGCGGATGGTCCGTTCCAGCAGGTGCAGGTGTGGACTGAGGTGTTGCAGGGTGAGATCGACATCTTGGCTTGTGAACGAGGGCTGATGGGCATACAGACACCTTCATACGCTTCTTCGACTCTGGCAAGCTGTCGTTTGCGACTGCGACTAGCATCAAGTTCTCCCCCGAAGGGTGCGCACATCCCTCGCTTCATTTCCGCACTAACACTCGCACCGCATCCTCAGATTCGACCACTTCTACTCCAGTACGTCCCCTCCACCACGCTCACCGCGGTCGGACTGACAACCATCTAGACTGGTCAAACTACAAAAACCGCCTGCTGCTGCGCTCCCAGCAAGTCGCCAACTCGCCCGAGATCATCCGCCGCCTCGGCATCATCGCGATGAACACCCCGCTCGAAGTCGACATCGTACGTCCCTCCCTCCCCTCCCCTCCCCTCCCACTCCCACCTCACCACGCACCCAGTACGCCCACGCAAACTCGACCAACGCCCTCGGCTCGCGCATGCTCAACGGTCTTGGCGGCTCAGCCGACTTCCTGAGGAACGCCAAGCTCTCAATCATGCACACGCCCTCAAGGTCCGTCCTCCCCTCCCCTGATGGAAAATTCTAACACACACACACACACGCACACCAGCCGCCCCACCAAGACCGACCCCACAGGCATCTCGTGCATCGTCCCCTTCGCGTCGCACGTCGATCAGACCGGTACGCCGCCCACTTTCTCTTCCCGGTGGTCGACATGACGACGATGCGATCCGCGCACAGAACACGACCTCGACGTCGTCGTGACCGAACAGGGTCTCGCCGACCTCCGCGGTCTCTCCCCGCGCGAGCGTGCCCCGCTCATCATCGAAAAGTGCGCGCACCCCGATTATAAGGACTCGCTGCGCGAGGTGCGTCGTTCTTCCGTCACGTGTGTGTGTGTGTGTGTGTTTTTGATGTGGGTGCGTGGGTAGTACTACGACCGTGCGCTGCACGAGTGTATGAAGCGCGGTGCGGGACACGAGCCGCATATGTTGAGGAATGCGTTCAAGGTGCGTTTCCCCTTCGTTCCGCTGTTCCGATTTTTTTTCGTTCTGACGCCTAATGGTAGTTCCACACCAACTTTATGGAGCATGGAACGATGAAGATCAAAAACTGGGATTGAGATGAGATGTTAATGCATGGATTCAAATCAAGTATCCAGCATCGCTCGAATGTATAGAATAATTCACTTGTATGTATGTATGCTACAGTATGTATAGGAAGTTACATGTTATCGTGGCGTTCTTTGACCGAAGCGCAGCCCCATCGATAAGTTAAACTTGGACCGATGACTGGTCCCATGCGCGAAAAGCTTTGTGCTATCTCAACATCTTCCTTTCGCTCCAGCGAGATGCCGTGGTTGGGATAACCATTATCGTTCTACATAGCCAAGTTTCTGACAGATCGCGTCCATATGGTATGTGCAGTCTGAGCTGATGCACCGATGCATAGCCTTTCCACACCGGTAGCTGACCTAATAACAGATGATAGTCGATCTGTTTATATAAGGTCTGCATCGGTTCTCAGGCATTTTGGCGGACGGGTCCATTCGGGCATCTCGGCGTTGACTTCATGTCTTTGTGCCCAGCCAATTTTAATTATTTGACATATTTATGTTGATAAAATATGAAAACATATCACCTCAATGTTTGAAAAACTCAAGA